>JAIPRL010001322.1:0-24765 GCA_025469235.1 Pemphigus obesinymphae
ACTACCAAAAAATTACGAAAAATACGATTTTGTAAAATCGAGAATTTTAATTTCGTCGTAATATCGAAAATAATGACTTTATAATCTCGAAATTTTTACCGAATATTTAATTTAGTAATATATTTACGTTGATTAAGTTTTTTGAAATTTTGGGATATTTATAGACATTTTTAGTTTTCGAGGTTTTTAAGTCCTAAAAGGAGTAATTTTCGGTTTTAAGTTCTGAAAATTTTATACAGCGTTAAATATACGTTACTTGAGGTATGTATTTAAGCCCAAATAGTTGGTAAAATGAGATATTTTTTACAATCAATTGTCATTTATTAACAAAGTTTTTTTAAAAAAAATCATCTAATGAAAACACAGAAGATATCATAGAAACTCAGAACTGTTTTTAATATTAAAATTAAACTAGTTTAACACAGAAATACGGAGACCATTTTAGGGTTTGATAAATCTAGATGCTGTGTGTCCTTTATTGATGAACCGCATTTGTGTTTTTTTCTAAATAGTTCACTACAATCCCACTATTTTAAATAAAAAAGTTGATGTTAAAATATGTATAAATTTGAAATAAATAAAACAATGTAACATGTTATTTTGAAAAATTATTTATTTGAAATTCAACATATTAAATACGATGCTGCTACAAAAAAAAAAATGCGTATTTATAATTTACTTATTTTCTCTCATTGATATTAAAAGTTCAGCCTGCTCTGGAAGAATAGCCACTGGACTCCTTTTATAGAATACTGTACGAGGTAATCGATCAGTGAGTTTAGTACTCCAATGGTGTAAATTACATTCCACAGGCACTTTTTCTTTTTTATTTATCTACAAAGTTAATAAATATAATTTTTTTATCATACAGATGATGTCATTAAGATGGCTTGTAAGTTAATGAATTTTTATATTAATTCTGTTAATATCTATTAAAATTCTACACTCCATTCAGATTTTAGTTTAAATTTATACCAAAATGCACATGTGAAATTAATTGCAGAACGATGCTAGATCCCCTGTTGGCAAATAGCTGCTCTCTTTTTGGCTTTTATTGTTGTGAACTAATGTCACATATCAGTTTCCAACATCACCACCATGCATATAGAGAAATCATCTATAGTAGAAATAAATGTATGCGTTCATGTGCAAACATAAATCGGTTTTATCTGCCGCCTGGTATAAACTTAAACTGAATAGAGTATAGGTTATCTATTTAAAAACATGCATAAATAATCTCCAAAAATAAGAATAATGTTTATTTAAAATATGCTTAAAATTAAAAACTAATAAGATTATTTAAAAAATATTTATTAAGTACTCTTAAAAAAATAAAAATAATTATATATATATTTAAAAAAATAATAATTTAAGTAAAATAAATATATATTATAAAAAAAAATATATAAAAAGAATATATGCCGAAATTATAAATAACAACTAATTTGGACCGTAAGTAATCATTAGGTTACAAATAAATAATAAAAAACAAAAAAAAAAAGTATGAAAATTAATAAACATAGAATATACTAATAATAAAAAACAAATTATTAAATAATGACTAGTAACATAGATACATTAAAACAGCTGTTAGAAAATTATTATTATAAATTAAATCATTGTCTAATATGTATGATATCATTATCTTAAAAATCTGTTTGGATATTTAAAATATTATTAAAACTATTTTGTTTGAATTCATTAGAAATGAGTAATTCTTCTAATATTGAATTAACATACATATTTTGTTGGTTGAAATTAGTTGTTACTTATAATATTATTTTGAATACTCTAGGTACATATTCTTTTTTACAATATATATTAATCTTATATAGGAGGTGGTAGAGGTGTTGCATCCTCACCCACAAGAAAGCAGTTGGCGAAATTAATTTTAGTCGGCAAAAACAGTTGATAAGTTATAAAATATTGTTGAGTCAGCAAAATTACAAAAAAGTTTATGACTTTTTTTTTTTTTGCTTATTTACATGTTTTGAAAGAGAATTTTGAAATTTAGTCGGCAAATTTTAAATTTCAGGATAGTCTGCAAAAGTAGAAAAAAGTCAATGACCTTTTTTTTGTTTATTTACATTTTAAAGATGTATTCCGTTGGTATTTTGGATATATAGATACACCCCCCTCCCCTTAAAGATCCTTTACGCCGGCCCTGTATATTATATATTGTTATTTTTTAAAATATATAATTACTTTTATTTATTTAAAGTTTGGTGTAGGTAGACCATTGGATTAAATATACAAAATTGCTTATATATGTATTGAGTATAGTGATATGTGTATGAATAATACATAAATTTATTAATAGTTCAAATTATTGGTTTCATTGTATCATAAGTAATTGAAAACTTAATCAGTGCTTGGAAAGCTCCTTGAAAAAATGAACTAGTTCACTTTAATGTTCATTTTGTCAAAAAAGAACTAAGTTCCATTCCTGCTTAATGAATGGAACTAGTTCCTTTCTTTGTTCCTAATAAAACAAAATTTTTCATTTCTCAATAATTTTTTAGTTTTTAAAAATATGCAGTGTTAAAATATAATACAAATCAGATATATTTAAGTTCACCTTTTTTAAATTTGAAAGTAATAAAAAATAATTTTGAGTGGACATATTATGTTTGCTTTTATTTTTTAATTTAAATTGTGGTAAAATCTCATACCAGTCTGGTGGATAACTGTTTTTAAATCTAGTATATGCATAACTGAAATTTTGAAAGCTTATTACGAAAACCTGACATAGGTGTAAGAGATCAGAATTCATTGCTATAATTAATAATATTGTGGTATTTTGGTGTTGAGTTAATTGTAGAATTTTTTATAGATATAAATAAAAACCCAGTTTCTACAAAATAATTTGTTTTTATTTAACAAATACATATTTCGAAAACAATGTTTTCATCTTCAGTGTTAAACAACTACTGAGCTGTTCGGCGCGTATATATTCCCTTTTATAGAATAGATGACATCATCCATCGATGAGAACCATTATGATATTGTCATATGGTTATCGATCGATGAGTCATGCCAGTCATTACAAGGTTTTTATTAATTATTTTGATAACAATTTTAATAAGTTATTTTGAGTGGATTTAGATTGTAGTAGTAGATTGATGATAA
Source organism: Pemphigus obesinymphae (assembly GCA_025469235.1). Classification (NCBI taxonomy): domain Eukaryota; kingdom Metazoa; phylum Arthropoda; class Insecta; order Hemiptera; family Aphididae; genus Pemphigus; species Pemphigus obesinymphae. The sequence goes on from JAIPRL010001322.1 coordinate 3,130, forward strand.
TCTGGGACACGTTGAATGATACCTATGACTTACTGAAAAACTTAGTTTAACTAAAATGTAAACCATGCCATTACTGGTAAATGGTATATTATTAATTCTAATATACATTTTGAATCGTTATAATACTAAAATTACAATTTATACCAATATTAGGTAGTTTTGGAAGTATAAATATAATGATATAGAAATTAATTTTAACACATTTACCTAGTAAATATTGTCATTTAATATTAATGACTTTTTAACTAAAATAAATTCTATTGTGAATTTTATCAAGGCCTAGATTCTGACGTGAATAATTTTTAATATTATAAATACAAAATATTAGCGCATATAAGTTTATTCAGTTATAGCCTAATAATGGTTAATTTTGTAAAGAAAAATTATAAAAACAGTTTTCTAAATTCTAAAAATTCATTAAATTATTTTCAAGAAAAAATAAATGAAAGAAGGAATGAAAAAAGTATTCTTAATCTTCTTGAATATGAACAAAATTCTAATACTTTTCACCATTCAAAAAAGGAATTTCATTTTTTATCATTTTTATATTATTCAAATTATCTAGGAAATTAAATATCATTGTTCATGAGTTCCTTCCAAGCACTGAATTTAATATTATGTTTTATACCTTATTATATACAATTTTTTTTTATTTTACATATTTGTTATTCAAATTCATATTGCATCACCAATAAGATTTTTAGAGCATCAACTTACAAGCTCTATTTTTTTTTTTATTAACAAATATAAAATTAACACAACTTACAGTAATATACACAACAAATGATTTTCCTTCTAAAGTAAGATCAGGTCCACTAATTGGATTTTCAGGCAATTCTATTGAATCATCACTCAATACGTGTACATTCATTTTGCGTAATGATACTTTTATGTGCCAAGGTTTGATTGTCCAAGGCTCATCTTTATTCATGCTTACACTAACAACCATTTTTTTTAAATACTTTGCTGTCTGAAAAATGAAGACATTTTTTTTATACAATCTCCATCACTACCTAATTATTATAAGATAGAAATTATTTAAAATCTTATAATATACCTGTAAAGCGTAAATAGAACTAGGTTTTTCTGTGTCTTCAGCTTGGTATAAATTATTTTTCATAGTTTCCAAATTTTTAGGAGAAGCGTACACGGCTAATTTTGGCAGAATCAAATTCTCATAAGCATATGTTGGTTTGAGAGATACCTGTTCACCTTGTTGTCCTATACCTATATAAATAAAAACATTTAAGAAACTTATTACATAGGTACCTAAATATTTTTATTAAAAGCAAATATTATGCTTACCTTCAACATATTGAGTTAAAATTACATTTAATGGTTCACGTTTCTTTAATTCTGGAGTTTCCACGATGTCATAGATGAAATGCCGTCCTTTCAAAATAGGTTTCTGTTTAGAATTCTTTTTTTGCAACTGAACAGGATGGCGACGTTTAAGTATGATCAACGACTAATAAGTAATAATAACGACTTATTAGATATATTATTCAGTAAACAATTATAGTTCAAAGTTTATACAGTTTTCATATATAATAATATATTAATACACACACCTATATATGTATATATAATAAATCAGATTGAAACAATTTTAATACTGGCATTCACATGTAAGAATTGAATGTAAGACTAACTTATGGTTAATATAAAAGGGGTTTTGTGACAAAGAAAATAATAATATGCTGTAGTTATACCATTATACAATTTGTATAAATTATTTAAAAATACACATACCTATACCTACTCGTAACAATAGTACATATTATTTTATCACTCTCAATACTATCAATAATTATTATATTTTACTTGTTTATTTTTTCAGGGGAATTATGTTCTACTCTTACAAACCTGGAAGGATTTTGTCCATTTACCACAAGGAATTAGGTATATCAATTTTTCAAAACACAATATGCATAAATCTAAGAGTCTGCAGTAAGAATCGACGAACTGGATTTAAAGGTGAATATTTGTCGTAAAAACACAAGGAAAGAGGGGAAAATGTTATAGTTGATTTCAGATTATGATAAATTAATTTAAAATCTTACCCTGTTAAATTGGTTAATCGGACTCTGCACGTAAAGAAATTTTGACAACTTTCTGAGCATTCCGTCCATAATTTATTATATAAATGCTCGAATAACATAAAATTCTTAAACTATACAAAAAAAAAAAAAAAGTTTTAACATTAAACCATTCAACAATTAATCAATTTGTCTTTTTTTTTGGGGTCTTTTAAGGATGGAACGTTATCACTTATCATTTATCAATTGTTCTACTATCAACACAGAATATTCTGTGCTATCAACTTACCGGAGACCACAGTGGTATCATAGAACCATAGAAACAGAACCATAGACATATAAATATATTTATATGTCTATGCATAGAACACGGTGTTCTATGGTAGTATCTCAGTCACTGAATATAATATTCTTTGTCTCGAGAGTGTTCTGTGGTCTCATATGGCCTGGTGTCGAGGCTTATATCTTCGAAAATATATTTGATCCAAATATTTCCCACTAGACGAAGGTACGACACTGGTAAGTGGCATCAATTTTAGATTCCTTTTTTTTTTATTATTATTATTATCATAATTATTAAATATAGGCACCTCTGGGCTCTAATAGTAATAAAAGTACCTAGGCGTAATTTATTTATTTATAATATCTATAACACGGGCTTTCGCCAAATTCACAATATTATAGTACCTATACCTATATTTACAAAACAAAATGACAAAAATCTAACATACTTAAATAGCAATTTATAAGTAATTACTAAAACGAAAAGGAAAGATTTGAGTTGGTTACATCGGCTCGTTTTGACCATCATTTGTTAAAGAGATACCCAGGAAGTGAAAAAAGAACTGCGTGTCGGGAGAACCGGGCTGGAAAACTAAAAGAGATTTGAGAGAACAAGTACCTAATTTGAATCATTTGTCCCATGTAATAATTTAGCCAAAAAAATGAAAATAGAGGTTTGTAGCACGCTTAAGGTTAGCTAATGGGTCTAGATTAAGAAGTTGGAGAACAGGTGTAGGTGTAGGTACTAAAGAGAAAGGCAGTATAATAAAAACCAATTTTTGAAAAATGAGATTATTTGATATTCCTATTATATGACTAATTCCGAATATTTTTTAACCAAGGTAAAAAACAAAAAAAATCACTAGAAATAAGTACCCTTAAGAGGACACCGTACGCACGGATTATAACTTTTAAGAGGCAATGGGTAATTTTTTAAATAAAAATAAATATCCAATAATTTATTGTTAATAATATATTCGTATAAAAGTAATGCAAATTATATACCCCCTCACCCTCCGGAGGTAAAAAAAAATGTTTATTTTTCTATTATTTTTTATTTCTGTGAGCAACTTTTCGATCAGAAGAAGTTGGGTAGAAGTTTTGGAGTGTGTGTCCTATTGATAGAAAATTAGTTGTATTTGGTATTTTTTTAGAGGTCATTGAAAATATCAAAGCATAATATTAAAAATAAATAATTAAATAAAAATAAAAAATAAATAAACTCGTACGACCAAGACCAAAAATTATTAATTATTTAATATTATATATAGGTATAAATATTTGGGTCTTGGCATTTGAGATTTGGTTTGACCTTGTTTTTGTTGTTTAAAAACGACCAAAAATTGAAAAAATAATTTTTTCATCTATTTATTTTATCGCTGCTAAGAGTATGCCTTTTAAAATAAAATGGCAGTGGAGTGGGTTGATGAAAGGAAACTTATTTTTTTTTAATGACCTCCACACGCGACCACCTGCAGATCGCAATTTTCAATGTAGAACAAAAGACAAAACACAAAAAAGATTTTAAAAGAAGATGCAAAAATCTAGTGAAGTAGTTGGGATTTTTCAGAAAAATTAATCTTTACAAAATTGGTGTCAATTTGAAGGAAAAAGTTTTTTTTTTTATGAACAAATCGGTTAAAAATTGGTCATAAAATCGTTAAATTTCAATCAATCGAAAAAATCCTACGAAAATTAGAAAATGTTATTATAAAGCTACAATTAAAATTTGAAGTTGATCGATTGAAAGTTTAAGGCTCTAGTCTTGAAATCATAGATTTGAGAAAAACGCATTTAAAATTTCCACTTTCAACTATTACATTTTTAAAAATTTTAAATTCATTGTTTACCGTTAATTTGCAATGCTTGGGTCATACAACTGGCCTTCCAAATGAACTCAAAATTTAAAAAGCTCGCATTCAAAGCTCGCTATCAAATTACTCGCAAATCGGCATCGTGACTTCGCTAAAAAAAATCGACTGTTTGGACCATTTAAAAAATTTTCCTTCATATACAGACTTTTGTGTATCATGTTTGAATAGTTAAAGAAGTTTCTTTTAAGTTAAAAAATTAATGGTTAAAAAAAAAAAACTACAAGATAGTATTACTACCCCTTAACATAACGGCCCGAACTAGGTCTGTGCAGTTTTTTCGACCATCGAGTGTTTTCGGGATTTGAATTCAACATAATTTATACCTATACTGTTTATAATTATATATATATATAAAACTTTTAATTCAATTTTTTAAAAATACATTCATAAACGTGTAAAAATGTACGGAGTAAACTATGTAGACGGTTTCCCGTTAAAAGATTTACGACCTCCAATTATCTGTAAAAACCGAGAGAGATCGAAAAAGGGTTGCCTAACCATTATATTTATTATTGTATTGTTCACGCTGTGAAGTCAAAACGCGTGCTGACAGACAGACGTCTGACGGTCAATTATACGCAACGTCCCGCTGACATCGTTCCCATTATAATGTATAAACACCCTGCCAAGGGACACGCGCGCGACTTACAATTAAAACGAAACGCTCGTATTTTTCTCCCACGGCCCTTTCACGCGTGTTTTGTTTTTCTACAATTTACAACATATATAATGAAAATCTACCAACTATTATTATATATGCGTAATAATACACGAGGGACATCCGGAAAGTAAAGATACAAGGCTTCACAAAAACACACGAAACCGTTTTATTTAAAGAAAATTACATGACATTAAAGGTATATATCTCATCATTTTTCGACATAAACGCCGTTAAGTTCCAAACACTTTTGATAACGTGAGATGAGATTTTTTATGCTGTCACCTCCTTCAGCCATGTGGTCGTGATATTTTTGAGGTCCTCGTCGTCGTCGAATATTTTTACCCTCCCAAAGCTTCCTTTAACTCGGTGGAAAGATGGTAATCGCTTGGGGGCCAAGTCAGAACTGTGGGATGGCTGGGACAAAATGTTCCAACCAAATTGCTGCAATCTTCATCCTCTTCTGTTTGTGTTCAACCGTAAGCATTTTTGGGACCTAACGAGCACTCAGTTTCCTGTAATCAAGTCGATTCGAGACCATTTCGTGCACAAAAGATCAAAAAACACCTGGACTCTTCTCGAGAAGTTCGTCGAGGGTCGAACGACGATCTTCACGGATGAATTGATCGACTTTTTGGACGAAATCGTCGGTCACCACAGACGGCCGGCCGCTCCTCTCCTCATCGTGCACACTCGTTTTTCCTTCTTGAAATAAAATTCTCATACCCATTTGGCGACGTTTTGGCGGTCCATAACGTCTGGACAAGTCGACGATAAATTTCAGAGGTAATGACTCTATCTTGAGCGAGAAACGGATCACACTTTTAATAATCAGTGATAGAGGTGTCGGGAGCGCGCGATGACTCACACCTCTCACGGACAGAGATTGTAACATACTGAAACGATTTTGGTCTTAAGAGGATGTTACATTCGCATTTGTTGTCTCTGTCTATCTAACAGATAATATAGTAAAAACACACTACGTAGAATTTAAATTTTGGCGTTTAGGTTAAATTTAGAGTATAAACACCTATTACAAAATTTAAAGCGAGGAATATTTTCGAGTGAACCTCATGGGCATTTTGTAAAATATTGTCTGACAAAAAAGTTAAAGCTATTTAAAAAAAACAAAAACTAAAAATACCGTAACTTTTTTTTCTGACAATATTTTACAAAAAGCCCATAAGGTTCACTGGAAATTATTCTTCTCGTTAAATTTGATAATAGGCGTTTAAGCTCTAAATTTGACCAAAATGCCATAATTCAAATTTTGCGTTATATAAATATTGTCAATTAGATGGACGGAGACAGAAAATGCGGGTATATAGCATCCTCTTAAGGTGCTTCGAGTAGGTAAAAAAATATAGATTTTAGATCTTTCGCTGTGACAAAATTGCGCGACTTTGGCTGATCCGATTTTACTTCTGTAAAAAGCATAATATTTTTTGTTATCTTTTCTAGGTTTTAATCGAGGCGTTTTTCGAAATATGAATTTTCGATTTCTGTATGATTAAACAAAATTTCCATATTTTAAAAATTGTTCACTTGTGTATATCTAAAGCGGAAATTCATTTTTCGAAAAACGCCTCGATTAAAACCTAGAAATGTCAAAGAATCTTATGCTTTTTAGTCTTTTTACAGAATTAAAACTGTACCAGCCAAAGTCTCACAACTTTGTCACAGCGAAAGCAACTTTCTGTTTAAAAAGTGATTTAGTAGGTATATGATCTTATTTTCATTATTTTCACACTGGCAATTTATATTTAACCTAGACGGATATAGATACAAGCCCAAGGAATGTATTTATTAATTTATTATTAACTTTATTAACATCAATGACCTCTCTAACTGCATTAAATTCTGAATTAAAAATTTTATCATGAACGATAAATTGTCTATATACCTAATACTTCTTAGAAAATGACCGACTCGAACCTCCTTAACTTGTTCGCAACATGTCGCCTAAAGTTGCAGTAGTACCAATGTTCAAAAAAATATTCCCTGTGGCCGTGGGGGGGCCTTGTATCTTTCATATCTTTTCATATCTATATTTCATATCTTATTATTCCGGACGTTCCTCATAATATAAATGTGAGAAAAGTACCGCGATTTTGGGTTCTAAGTGAAATAAAGAATGTGCAGTACATTATTATCAGCAGGGACGAGATAATTTTGGGAGGAGAGGGGGTGTACAACCCCCCTGAAAAATAGTCGTCAAAAACAGAAAGTTCATGACCTTTCTTTCCTTTCTTATTTTCGGAGACACGTCACCTCCCCCCCTGCAGAAATATGTCATTGGCTCGTCCCTGATTATCTTGTTTGATTGTCTTGTAAAGAGTACCTATTTGATTAAATAATATATTTAAATACTTTTACATTTTAAATAATTTCAACACAATACCAATATTCAATATACTGAAATCGTCGACCATACTAATATATTATATTATATTGTTTTTATTATTATTATTGTTATTATTCTGTATAGTTCTATATGTATTATTAAAAAAAATAGATTTTTATTAAATATTCACATTTGATAAATAAAATTTGAACATAACTTCCAAAATAAATTGTAAATACAGAATATTCCAAGATAACATTATATAGGTACTAAACCATAAACAGCCCTTATTACTTTTGTACAATTTCTTCAGAAACTGTTTGTATTGATTATTCTTTGTACATTTTTGACGAGAATTTAAAATTTTTTGTATTTTAAACTTTTACAAAATTACTAAATAACTAAAATCTGGGTTCTAAATAAAATGGTCCGTCATTCCATATACCTATACCTGATCAACTGTACCTTATAGGTACATACCATTTCTAATTAACCAAGAATTAATGAATGTGATACACTATGGGTACCTATATAATACTTATGGATGTTTCTCTTTTATTATTATTTAAATAGTGAATAACTATATTAATATTTTTTATCTATTGTCCTAAAATTTTGGAGGGACTCCTTTACACCTTCTATTAAAAAAGTATTTGAAATATTTTTTTGTCGATGTATTTGCATTTCTATTTAAATACAATTTTAAATGTATCTTTTGCAAGACTGATTATTAAACATCTAGATTTACAATATTTTAAAATTTACAATTTACAGTGATGTGTTTTTACATTTTTTCGGGTCCAACGTGTGTGGAAAGTAGAGTTTTTTTGTGTGAGTAAAGTGGGTAGAGAATTTTCGGTAGAGAATTCCCCCTTTTTCGCCCAAAATCGTACATTTTTTCTCCATATATTTAAGATTATATATAGTGATCTGATTGTCCCGTATTTGAATCAAATGTCCCGGTGTCCCAAAAAAATGCTACTTTTGTCTTGTGTTTTCAAGTACCAGTTTTATACTCGTTTATTTAATGTCAAAATATATCATTATCTTTATTTAATTTTTAATCAATAACCAAACACTAAGATAAGAATATCTTTAATTGTGAATTTAAAAATGTCAAATATTGCGAGCTGTTTTTATAATTTTATAAGAAAATAGTCATTGTAAAATAATTATAGTTTCTAAACGAAGTAGGGGATATACCCATTTTTTTTACACCATGTGTTTTATGGTTTCAAATTTTAACTAACCGTACCATAATTTTTGGTACGTGCTGACAACTTAGTTGTTGAAATACGTATACGCAAAATAAAATTGTACAATATTGTGACTTCGGGTATATAATATAATACTATTTTCAATATTATTATTAATTAATTAATTAATTGTTATTAGTTATTACTAGCCTATGAATAATGATATTATATATGATTATAGGTATACTATATTTTATGTCATATGTATTATATCATATAATAGTATAAAACATTAAAACAATATTTACATTTTAGAATAAAATTTAAATACATAATGAGTATATCATACATGCGTATTCTAGAAAAAAAAGAGAAATGCATACCCAAATGGTACCTAAACTAAATGCATTTTAAAATGCATGAATATTGGACATTGGACACGTTAATAATAAATATAATATATTTTATTATAAAATAAAACAAAATTTGATTTTTGGATTTTTATTGTGTATATATAATGTACAAATAAATAATAAATATTTTACAGAATTAACAAGAATAAGTAAATCTATACTTATAAACGTAGGTATATAGTATATACATTATACATATTATATCTATTATTAGTGATGTACCTACAACAATATCAATATTGCAGACATTGTTCGAAATCGATATCATCGATATTATACTTGATTTTTTTTTCTATTTTACGTAATTTTCTAATTATTTTTCATTCGGATATCGGTATTATTGATTTTCACTTTTTCAATATTCCGACGTGGTATTATCGTCGTACTCGTATATCACTGATATCTACATTAAAATCATGACGATTAATTGTCATTGTAATACAGTTTATGTATATTGTACACTGTACAGTTTATATATAATACTATAAATTATCATTTGCATAACAATATATAATAGTTATACAATACACATGCATATTCAGTTTGATTAGAAAATGTTTGAAAACGTTCTATGATATATTGAAATGAGATTATGTAAAAACGTAAAAATAAACAAATATCCGAAAAAATAAAGTCTATCCAAGAAATACAAAATATATATCTAAAAAAAAAATCGTCATGCCAATCAATGTCAAATAATAAATAAAAAAAATTATATGTACTACAAATGTACCTATATAGGTGTCATATACTGTGTACCTACTATGTAGGTATGCGACAAAGAACCAGTAACTAAATAATGACTTTTTTCCACAATTTCAAGACACTTTTTACTATTTATTATTCATAATTTAATTATAATATACTGTATACAGTAAACACATTACACCGGGTGTTTTATTACACCTACGACCCATAATGTTAAATGTCAATGCTCAATACAGATACATAATTAATATATATTATAAAAATAGTGGGTAGGTATTATTAAGAATTTTGAACTTTATTATCATTTTTATTTACTAAAATGTCAACCGCCAAAGAGCATATATATTCAGATATTTATTCCTAGGATATATAATATATATATTTTATATTTGTTCATAAATCCGTAAAATAGAGAATTAAAAGGTATAATTATATTAAATTATATAGTGCAGTATATACCTATATATACTTAAAACGTTTCCAAACTTTCCTATTATAGGTATATAATTATACTGACAGATTGCTTCACATGTTCCGATTTGAAAATAACGTTTAGCGCAGAGGCGCAGGGTTCAATAGGTAGGTACTATAACAGCTATAATATAAAATCATTTACACCCTCTACCCCTCAAAATATGACGCATTAGATGATGAAAATCGTCATTTTATTATATATATTTTTGAATTCAAAAATACATAACGTTTATTTGAACATAATATATTTGTTATATATATATATATATAAAACATTTAGATAGGTACACAATATTATGACTGATTTTTTTTTTTTTTATTGGGGTGTAGGGGGCAGTTGTTTTTTTCACCATGCCTATAATACATTAGATAGTTTCTAAAATCCTTTCTCGCGCGGTTTACAGATGATGTCTATATATAAACGGAATTATATATAATATATAATGTTATGCCCGTACAAAACCAAATTGTTAACCGCATGCACACGGATGACCACGTATACCGCACATATAATACCAATACGTATTGTTATATTATATAGGTAACGTGTGCCGTCTATATAGCTGTATAGTTTCTCGCTAAACCGTGCATGACGACTACCGTACACGGTAATATTGTTATCACGACCGTTGATCACACACGCATCGTCGTTATCAACGTGTTCTGGCCACGAGTGACGCGTGTCCCGGACGGACGGTGACGGCGATCATCAGTGGACGTACTCGTTGACGACGGCCGTGTAGTGCTGGGTATCGACGATGACGTGGTGGCCGACGGTGGCGATTGGCATGGCGGCGCCGACGGGCGTCAGCGCTTGGTACGCAGCCGCCGCGGCGTGCTGTTGATGTTGCTGTTGCTGTTGCTGTTGCTGTTGCTGTTGTTGTTGTTGCTGTTGCTGTTGTTGCTGATGCTGTTGGTCGTCGTGGCCGGCCGTGGCCATGAGCATGATGGCGGGCGGCGTGTAGCCGCCACCGCCGCCGCCGGCCTGGTGCGCTAGCATCCGGTCGCTCTCGTTCGAACTGGAGCAGCTGGAATCCGAGCTGACAGGCCGCCCGCACGACTGATCATACGACACGGGGTAGAACATGTCCGGCTGGTAGACGTACTCGTCGCTCATGTACACGTTGGCTGGCATCATGTTCAGGTGATGATGATGATGGTGATGGTGGTGATGGCCGTCTCCGTTGACCAACGGTTGTGGTTCCTATATAATATGTGCATACAGAAAGGCAAACCGTTAAAATCTATTATAATTACTGCTGTAAGTAGGTACTTATAAGATAAAAAAAATTATGCAAGCACGTCGGCGTATATTCTAAAATATCAATTTATAAAAATAAAAAATAAGTATGAACAAAAAAATCAATATATAATAAATGTATATATTCAAAATACGTTTTTCTAATATTTTTGTTCTTAAAAATTTTAGTGATAATATTTGTACTTTTTTTTATTATTATACAAAACATCAGCCCCTAGAATTGAGTGTAGTACGACACACTTTGTGTAGTACGAAAGCGGTAAGTGTATTAACCAAATCGGCTAATTGTACGTTTCTATATTGATGACAAAAAAACAAAAAATGTCATCCAAAGGAAAAAAATTTAGATAATTGTGTAATACGAAAATTATAACATTTTAGGGACTGCAAAACATTGTAATCATTTTTACAGTATAAATATATTTTAGATATGTTTTTACTACGTAAATAAACTAGCTAGGGCAAACTTCGCGTTGAACTATATATATTGTAATTTATATATGTGTCTTGATTCATTTTACGATTAATAAAAGTGGAATTAATAATTATTATGCACCTATTGTACATATAGCATGTATATTATATAATGTTCATTATTCACAAATGATAAATATTTATCAAAATACAGGGTTTTCTACGGATTGTAATGAAATATGCGAAAATATATACTAATTGTGTTTGTCAGATTTTATGGTAAAAATTAAAAAATAAAAAATGTTCATGTACCTACGTATTATTATGTATCGTAATAGTATAAGAGCTTGAAAAATGAGACGAAAATACATAAATAATACGTAAAAAAGCGTAATAAAATATTGTTAACAATGCTTTAAAAAAATACCACTCACGATTGAAAATGCTACGAAAATGACTTTATAATAAAAATTAAAAAATAATATTATAATTTGTTTTTTGTGAATGATATAATTACATCGATAAGTAATAACTAAAATTTCTAGCTAGCAAAAAATAACTGGAATAAGTATGACGTTTCATTGATAAAATGATTTATTTTTATTAGTAAAATTATTTTTTAATTTATACATTTTACAAAATTTTAAGACAGTGATTTCACTAAAATGACATGTCGTTGGATCAATATTTTAATGAAGTAGGTACTTAAAGATGCTATAGAAAGCTTTATTCTTTATTGAAAAAATTATATTTATTTATTCGAAACAGGTTATAGGTATTATAATAAAATTAAATTAAAAATTTATGGTGACAACCTTAATTTATTGTGAGGCGATAATTTAATATATTAATTGCTCTCATCAAATATGAAGCTATTGCAAATAATAATATGAAACAAGATTATGCAAATCCATCTTACAATGATAATTTTACACTTCAACATTTGGTAACACTATTCGGTCTGATTTGTAGGGAGGGTTTTTAAAATTTTACTATAAACATTTAATTATTTATATCATATTATATTAATAAAAATTATTCAGAAAATATAATTTGAAGACATTTTGGAGGGGATCTTTTACCCTCCCAAAAGAGTCTCCTGGATAAGTTTTTCATACTAATTTGGTTAAAAAACGTTATCAATCATTATAATATATCGGATAAGTATTTTAATGGTAAATGCTCAATTTATAGGTTTACATATCTAATCTATATGTAAATACATGTAGGTAGTAGGTGTCAGTTGTGATATGAAAAAATAAAACAATTTTATCAATTAGACAGTATATGTATTTTGATAGGTAGGTTCATATTATTTTTTTAGTTAATCGAAAAATTCCCAAGTATTAGACATCAGTATTATAACGTGATTAAAATTATGACCCATTAACACTTTAAGAAACTTCAAGTCTTTATAAATTGGTTATTTTTAATTGTTATAATATTTTTTTACCGGACTATATAAAAAAAAATATAATAGTCTATTAAGTTTATAGCCCAACTACATATATATTTGAATGTCCAATATTTAGAAAATCGTGTTATAACTTGGCTGTTTAAAAGTTTAATCCATTACTTTGAAAATCAGAATTTTCAAAAAAAAAAAATTGCAAATTTTGATAACTTACAAAAATAACGTCAAACGTAAAAAAAATAATACTAGTGCAATTATTGGTCCATTAAATTATAATTTTTTCCACAATTGTTTAATTCCCAAAATTCATAAATATATAAGTATCATAAGATTATTTAGACACTTAACTTTTATAGTTTTATCCTTCTCCACGCCACTCCTGTCTTCCCCACATATTCGATTTATGTCTAGCTGATGTAACTACGAATGGGCTAGTGACACGTAGACTTTATATAATATAGTTGAATAGTTTTAATATTTTATACATAATATATTATAGGCATATAATAATTTATACCCTATGATATTATTATATATATATACCTATATATTATATTATTTGTGTTTTGACAGTTGCAAATTAATCGTTAATAACCGTAGTAATCAAAACCCAATATACCTAGTTTAATAGCTTAATTTTAAAAGTAGATCACAAATGGTTTTCGATAAGTTCTATTGTTTAATGAAAAAAGTTGTCTAAGTATGAAACGTTATAGCTATCACAATATTTTTTACTTATTTTTTTTTTATAAAAAAAAATTAATATATACCTAAATGATATTTATTGGATTATTTAGGTTTTATGTTTTCCCTCTTCCCATACGAAATGACTCTCTCGTGTTGCCCTGAGTATATCTAAACACAATAAGTGATTATTTTAATAGGCAATATTCATTAATTGGAAAAGGATGTGTTGGTTTGTTTGAAAAATATTTTTGGTTCGTATCAGTATTTTCTGCATTATATCCATATTTCAGAGTGAACCGATCAATTAAGCCGAATATATTAAGCAATATAAAAAAAGGTTTGTTTATTAGGTATATTTATTTTTATTATATATTTTATTTTGATTATTGTTCAATTTTTGTTTAACATTCTTAAGAATTTCATTCGGCAATTTGAAAGTAAATCTACCTAAATTCCTCCTTCACATTAGCCCTAGGCTCAATCCTGATTATGGCGAATATATTAAATATTCTTCGTGTCCGCCTCTTTATATAAAGTCCTTCTCCACTATAACGATACACATAATATAAGAGGGAAACGATTCGATTTTGTATTGTAGCGTAAAAATATTGTTCGAAACTTATATGCACGCACGTGAACGGCGACGGTGCAGAGGGGTTTTGTCCTTTCAAATTGCCCCCTACCCTCAACCTCGCTGTGAGATTCGCCGACGGCTGTAATTAATGTCGCGTGGCGATGACGACATATTATTTTAATAGCGTTTATACGTGTAATATGTGTGTTTTTCTCATAAAATATGATTGTTAGTCGATTTTTTGTCAATTCAAATTATATATTATTGTCATCACATCCATTCACGTATATATACGTCCATATACATACATATAGAGTAATATATGCCCAAGCCCGAGATTCTTGGAGTAATATAAAAAAATAAAGAATACCATATAAACATCACACAGGTGATCAGAAAATATTTCATGTTTATTTATATATATTATATTATACAGGCTTATGTCCAGATTAACAGCAATTAAGTCTGTATACAAACATATATATATAGTGATACAAATATTGAAATATAAAACAAAAATACAGTATAATATTATATATCAATGAATAAGAGTATAATGACAAAAGTATTATACAATAGATAAGTAGCATAGGTATTCAAAAAGAAAAGGTGTCCAAATAATATTGGATAATGACGTGTACAACAGGAAAATAGTTCATTTTACCAATAATCGATAAGATTGATAAGATAAGTCATTATAGAATGTGGATTGTGTAGTGTATACAAGACAAAAAGAACATTACAACTGACTTGGGATTAAAGTGTAATATAGCAAATATAAAATGTTTGGGCGATTTTTTCGTTATAAAATATGCAAATTAGAGGAAAATATTTCGTGTACGAAAGTATATTATATTATAATAATATGAAATTTTACACTTCAAACGCACTTTTAGTCATTTCCGATGTTTTACGGATTAATTTACGAAGATCGTGTGAGATTATTTTTAAATACATTTTGATGATTGAAAAAATGGTTTAGTAATTAAACATAGGTTACATGGGAACTATAAACGCCATCAGCTATATCGTTTCATTCCTGGGTCATATTAGTTTTATGTGAGAGTGAGACTATAGAATTGTTGAATGTTTTAAAGAATGTGTTTATTGAAAATAACGGCAAAAACCATAACCCTCGTTTAAACCAAATATATTAGATATACGTACAATATAGTATATTTTTATTTGTTTCCCTACATTAACTTTACCTTATTTTGTTATAAATTATAATTTTAAGAGGGCGGAAGCCATTCAAACGATCCAATGACAAAAAGTGGACTATCATAATTTCGAAAAAGTTTTAATCAAATTAATATGATGTACCTATATGATAATTTGAATAGGCAAAATACGAACGATTAAAGTCTTGAACGTCATAAAATTAGACTACCTATATTTTTAAGGAACGTATTAGACATGTCATACATCATGCATGTAATTTCAATAATAACAATATTAAAATTATGCTGTTCAAAGTAATAACGATCAAATTTGTTTGCGATTTTAAGTAAACATTTTATAATAAATACAAATCTTTACGATCGGTTAAAAAGCGTACCATTTTAGTTTCACGAAACCAGATTTGGATTTTGCTATAATACAATATATACGTACGTGTTAGGCAAATATGACATATTATTATAATATAATAATATATTCTTTTAGGTTTTTTTTTTTTTTTTATTCGTTGATTTAATAATAATAAATAATACAATAACTGTCAGCCATAAAAATAATGTTTATTTTTTTATTTTTTTGAATATACTTACACTGTTATTGCTCACGTATTCATTGTAAAGTCCACCGCTGGAATCACTGTATTCTTCGTCTGTGACCACCGGGGGAGGTCTGTGATACCTGTGGTTTTGATTAGAATGTCGTTGGTTTTGTTGGACTTTGGTGGGTTTGCTCTGGACCGCCGCCGTTTCTTCGTTACCATTCTGTGATGTCGCGCAAATGTTGTTGGACACGGATAAACAGACGTCTTTCACCTCGGATTCACTGAGGAATAAACATAATTTCATTTTCATTTAAAATTATTAAACAGAGTTATATGAGTTCCTACCAGGCCCTCTCAAGATTTTAGGCCCTATTTAAAATCTGAGCCCTCTAATGAGTACTTTTTTTTTCTTATTTGCCGTTTTCAAAACGATTTCTCAATTATTTATCTATAGAGTCTACAATTTCTATTATCCGTGGGAAGGGTTCAAAAAAGAAACCTGGGCGTTTGGTAAATCGTAAATCCATTTACAAAACAATAATTTTTCTGTGTATTTTCAAAAACTGTTAAAATATATTGAACCAAATTTTATCTTCAAATTAATACTTTATAATCGTATTAAAATTGTTGTAATGCTTATGGTATCTATACTTATACCTAAACCAATTAATACGAATTTTGCAAACAAAAATACTCGAAAACAAAAATATACAAGACTTAGTGTTTAGTATTATTACCTTAGAAAATACCATTTAATATTTTTGCTTACAATTTGTATTGATACGTACGCATTAAAATTATAGAAATAAAGTACCTCCTAAATGTATAAATCAATATATTTTCCCTACATGAGGTGGAAAATTTAAACACTCTAAAAGTCTAAACCTCTCGTCATTATTTAATGTATTTATTAACCTGACAATAATATACGAATACATTGAAAAATAATGAAACATTAAAACGATTATAATATTAATATCAAAGTATTTAATCTATTATATATATAGCTATGAATAAAATTCAAAAATCTTTTATCGCTCATGTGATATATAATATTTATATATATATATATATATATATATAGGTACATATAATATTAAATACAATTTATCGAAATTTATCTATGTATATAGTATAGTTTTTGAGATAAAAGGTATATCATACATAGACAGACAAATATTTTATTTCGAAATAATATCTATTTCAGTGTAAAAAATCACAAATAGTAAATTCAATGTAGATGGTACTTTCAGAAGTATTATTTTAGTTTTCTCAATAGTTTTCGTAAGTACAAAGAAAAATTATGGGTACCTT
This sequence comes from Pemphigus obesinymphae, assembly GCA_025469235.1. NCBI lineage: Eukaryota > Metazoa > Arthropoda > Insecta > Hemiptera > Aphididae > Pemphigus > Pemphigus obesinymphae. The sequence continues at coordinate 20,502 of JAIPRL010001322.1, forward strand.
TTATAACGTAAAATATTAAAAAAAAAAAAAAAAAAAATGGAAAATATAACAAATAAAATTCTGGATATATGACAATATAATATGGTTATTATACTAGATAATATATATGTGCTATATATATATATATATGGTGACGTCATAAAATTTAAAAAAAAATCGTTTTCCATAATTGTTATATATCGATCTACTGCACAATATAAAGAAAATCACGTCAAAAGCAAGTTAGCGGTCTATTTTTTTACGCATTTTTATGATTTTACTCACCTTAACACGTAATTAACGCTAACTATACAATGGGGTCTCGATGATCGGCTATTATGGACTATGGTGGCGTAACTTTGAACCCACACCCAACCACCATCTTTGGCTAACAACCTGTAGTATTTCGTGGTGACTTGGCCTTTCACTAACACTGAAAAGAGCAAGCAATATGTTTAATTAAAATTTGAAAATTTCGTTTTGTAGTTTTTTTTTTGCTATTTTACAGCACTTACGAATATGATGTGAGATTCTCATGTTATCGATATCATTACCGTGTATATAATGGTAGAGGGTTTTTTCTATTAAGTCTTGAGGTTCGTATCCTGTCAGTTGAGACACTCTGTAATTTAATAACGAAATGAAATACCATACTTTTTATATAATATTTGTTTAAAAAAGTATAATCAAACAAAGGGTGCGTTGTAACAATACAAATATATATATATATAGGTATATAAAATATAATGCGATATGTTATATACATATGTATATATATTTAGGGTAAAATATTCGGGATTTTTTAAAAAATAATTGACTTACCTAGCATCTAAAAATATGAGTTTCAAGTCTAAACTAGCTCGGAACATGAACATGTTCGAGTGCAATTTAATCTCTGTAATTGCGTGTGGAGGTAGCGAATGCCCAACTGCCACTAGGCCGACCGTTTCGAAACCTCCTGGGCATGGCCTCACTTTCAGGTAACCAGAACAGTGTATAACCTATATAAACGAAAAAAATAAAATGAAATAATAATAATAATAATGAATAAATATAAAAATATCTATTAGATAAAAGTTATGCGTTTGGAAATAATAATATTTTTATACGGCTCGTCTATATAGGTACGGACCATATTATAATATATAGAAACGTTTTTTTTTTTTTTCTAAGATAATAGGTAATATTATATACTCGTATATTATGTAGATCAGATTACATTATACGCAAATACTCCGCGCGGCAATTACCTACGTAGAATATAGATATTGGGTATATTGCCATATTTTTTCGAGTCAATTGTCGAAACATAATATATTATATTATTTATGTACGACCCTTTTCCCGAGGCAATCGAACGGTATTTATTTACTCGAGAAATACGATCACCTCGGGACGGTGTTCGACGGAGTGTTCAATAAGGCGAATCGTACGTATATAATATATTTGACCACGTTATTCCATGCGTATATACGTATATACGTATATAAGTACACGTCTAAACAAATATGTCCGTGTGTATATATGCGTATATATCATATATAGGTATTGCACACGCACTAGTCTAGTACAAATAAACTAGCTGTATACACGGCGTGTAATGTATGTGTGTATTATTATATGCCGTTGAAAAAATAAAACCGTACATATAGGTCATACGTACGTATGTGACAAGACTTGTCGGTAAAGGTCCGCGTGTATAATAATATATGATGTATATTATGGCTAGCTGGTAATATAATATATACCTATATATATATATATATGACTACGAGAAGGTGTCAAGAAGTCCCATTCATAATGGCCGAGAGACGTGACCGCAGCCGAAAAGACGAGATTTAAACGTTAGAATAAATTAAATCGCGGGGGTCTCTTCTATATCGCTTCGCAGGTGTGAGATATTTTTTTTGTTTTTTTTTTTTTTCTTCTTCTTCTTCTTCTTTTCCTTTCCTCTCGGGTCGGTTCGAAAAGCCGCGCGCGTATACACGATAATAATACGAATATAATAATAATAATAATAATAATAATAATAATACCTAATAATAATAACACGTACCTATATACTAATATAACGCGTATACAGAAAAAAAAAAAAAAAAAATGCCCAAAAAAATTTCACAGAAAGGTAATATCGTATACCTATCCGCCGGCCGACACCCGGGGGGAACAATAATGGACGGGCACGTACGAAGATATATATACAACATACGGCGATGAAAATCATAGGTGTCCTCCGGGCGGCACAGACACGTTGGAGCCGATCGTGAGGTATCAATAGGCGGCCGGGATTAGAGTGAAATATACATTTATTAGGTAGGTAGGTTAGGTAGGTATAGGTATATACGAGAGCCGTACAGGACCTGTTCTCGCGTAATCAATCTTCGGATATCGACACCGCATGTGGAGCACCTTACAGACACACACACACAGACACACACACCTATACGCGGGTTGTTTTAAAACGTTTCGTATAATGCGTGTCCACTCTTAAATATAATATCGTATATTCGACACGCCCGGACTTGGGCACGTTTCGGAAAACTCACCTATATAATACAATAATGGAAAGGATTTACAATAATGTAAAAAAAAAAAGTCAAAAAAATTCCCGAACATTTATATTTGTTTTCATTTGTGTAAGCGTAATAATAATGTATTCTCCGGAAAAATACGTGACTGCGCCACGCAGACTGCCTATTGCGATCCGAATTTTCGTATAATATAATATATGTAAGACGACATATTATACTATAGCGTTCCGACCGCTAGTATTTGGTGTAATGTAATACGGTTTTCGCAGCACGAATACCACCAGCAATACGGTTTGTGTATTGTACTTTTTTTTTCATTTTCAATACACACATAAACATAATAGGTATATTCTGCATTCTTCACATATCGCGTACCCACCAATAATAGTCTCACCTGTGCCCAGTGATGTTCCCACACATTTTTTTTTAGAGATTATACTAAACCGTTAAGCAGGAACGAGCCAAAGACATATTTCTGAGGGGGGGGGATACCGACTTAATTCCGAAATACTCCTAATATTCCTAGAAATAAGCATAAAAAAAAAAAAGGTCATAAAATTTCTGTTTTTGCCGAATGAGCCGAGTGTTGGCTGAGTGAGAGACTAAAACTACTTTTGAGGCCTTTCTTCAGTAGGTACTTATGTTTTTTTCCTTTGCGTATAACTTGAGATTTGAGAGTATACGCAGTATACCAATGATTTTTCCGCAAAATCATGAGAGTATACGGCGTATATGAAGTATACCCTATGGGAACACCACTGCCTGTGCCTACGCTTAGTCGAAAACTACATAAAATTAAAATGTAATACCATATAGGTAGATACAAAATATATGATTTCGTACATAATGTATACCTTATTATAGTTTTTTGTACAGCGTAAGTATACGTGCATTTTATTCCCGTCGTATCCGTCCATCATATAGTTACTATATAGAGAGATTGCAATGACTTGACAATCCATCATCCTTACATTTAGTCCTCATATTTTATTATAGTTACTATCAGGCAGATAGAAATCGGGAAATATAACACACTCGAAGAAGAGTGTGTTCATCCTAACGGCCCGCGGTACGTCCATATCTATCCTTACGGCTTACAATATTCGTTGCCATGGATACCAATATCAATATTTACAATTTAAATTGGTTTTAGGTTTATATGCATAATAGTATATTAAGTTAAATAAATTATTCACAAAAAAAAAAGAAAAAATGTAACTGGGAATTTAGCACGGTCGCAAAGTAGGCTTTTGTAACTTTTTTATTTAGGTATTGTAAATGCTTCTGCTCTTTATGGCTATACTATCCAAATTTTAAAGTAAGGTCACTAAAAGAAAGCTTTTAGCATTTTTAATATTTTATAAAATTGATGTACAATATATTATAATATAAATATACTTATAATGTGTTTATCAGTTTACATCATATAATATAATAATATATACGAGTACCGGAGTAGGTAGGTACCTATGTATATATAATTGAAAACAATTTTATCAATATTATTAACAAATAACCTAATTTAATAGCGCGGTTGCTCAAAACTCGTATAGTTCTGCAGCACAAGATTAGTATTTACTTATATGCAGTGGCGGTTATAAGGGGGGGGGGTGATATGTGGATCGCTCCCCCTTGGAGTTTGATTTTATTAATATTATTAATATATAAATATATAATTATATATCTACCTATAATCTGTATGTATATTTTATATTATATGTATATAATATAATATATTAAAATTAAAATATTAT
>JAIPRL010001322.1:24865-53606 GCA_025469235.1 Pemphigus obesinymphae
AAATATATAATTATATATCTACCTATAATCTGTATGTATATTTTATATTATATGTATATAATATAATATATTAAAATTAAAATATTATATACCTAGGTAGGTATTATATAATTTATAAAAATGTTATGGGGTGGGGGAGGGTTGGATTTATTTTCGCCCCCCCCCTTGAACATCATGTATAACCGCCATTGCTTATATGATTATATTTTACATGTTGTATACCAACAGTATTTATAAATTATATTCTGTATAAGGCAAAATTATAATTGATAAAATGTTTAAAAAAAATTTGATTTTTTTATTGTTATAGGCTTTAGCTTTGAATTAAAGGTAATGCGCAGTGTAAACATTACGTCAAAAATAAAAAAAATATTGAACCTTGAATTTCGAAAGGGTCGTAATCGGTGAGCCGCCATATATGTATACGAGTATTGTGAAATAGCGAATATGTTGTAGGTATTTGTGAAAGAAATGGTAAACGTCTACAAAAGAGTATTATTAATCGCACAATTATTATTCATCATTCATATAAATTATAAGCAATACATAAATTATTATTCATTAAATTTACTCAGTTTTGATAATTAAAAAAGAATAATTTGCTCTGTTACATAAAGAAAAATGTAAGTTAATTGTGTATGTATACCTATTATAGGTATATATATTTTTTTAAATTGTTATTTACAATTTAAAAAATTATTTATAGATTAGTTATAAATGTCATTTAAATTTTAATTCAATCATTTTGTTTTTAACTTTATAATTTTATATATTTACTAATAAAATCACAATTTATGTAAAATAAACATTTGTTTTAGCATCTATAGACTATAATAATAACTAATATGTTTTACCTGCTACAATGAACATTGAAATATTATATTAAGTAGGTACCTAGTAGGTATACTAACCGGAAACAACTATATTGTTTACATTTCTACATTTTTTAAATTCTAAAAATGTAGAAATGTCTCCTTAGTTTAATTTAACTAATTATTATCGTTTGACAATAAAATAAAAGTCCAACGAAATAGAAATATAATATTATGACTATTATATTATATAGAGCCACGTGCAGCATGTCATCAGCTACACACTATATAGTGAAATGTACAATAATGATACCTAGTAAAGTAGGAAAAAACAGAACTTTATTTCTTAAATTTCGATTGCCGTTTTTATCAATAATTTGTAAATATTTTGTAAGCCTGAATTTGGTATTTGTAAACCACTCCTCCTCAAATCATCCCTGCAGTTAAGTTCACCGTTCATGAGCATTTCAAACTTTGACTATGTCGAAATAAAGCGTGAATTAATGTAAGTCCAAACTATTTTTTTTTTTCAATAGTTTTTAGATTAAAATAGAAAGCCGACGTTCCCGACTTAGTTTATTGGAATTTTACTCGTAAAAAAAATATGGGGTAATCTATTAAGGTTATCTGGGCCATATTTTAGCACCCTCAATAACGGTTATATCTTCTGCCTATATTGTTTTCAAAAAAAAAAAGAAGAGGATGGGTGTAGACCGTTTGTGCATATAGCTCTTGTTAATAATTGCTTTTTTCATGTATCGATTAGCAGTATTTTTCTGATATTTACAATAAATATTCACGCAATGAGCAAACGGCCTATAATATAGAGTATGTTTAACGATATATGTGTAAATATTATTCTTCGACTTTTAAAAATTGCAGTCTATTATTTTCGGTATTTTCCTTTATGCTTATAAAAACTACTAAAAAAATTCGAAAAATGACATATCCTAAAGTATTTTACTGGAATTACAAAAATAGGTACAATAGCGAAGAATGGGTACGCTCGGGCTTTCAATAAATGAGCGTTCCCTCAAATTATGTAACTATCGTATGCTGTAAAACATAATTAGTAAGGGCGCTCTCAAAATATTATAAAATAGTATAGAAGATCTCCCCTCTGCGCACCCCTCCACCACCTATTCGAGCAATGGCGTATACATGGGGGGATATGGGGGATAGATCCCCTCCCTTGAGCTTTTTTTCCTTTATATATAGTGTTTTTGTAATGAAAATATTTTTATCAATTATATATTCTTTTGATGATAACAGTATCACAGAATATATTCTTATTATATTAGTGTTGGTTCAAGGTTGGAAGTAAACATTGTAAAACAATATATTCATCCCCCCCCCCATAAAAAAATTCCTGTGTACGCCACTTAAATCGAGCACTGGACTAGTATCTGTTATTTATTTTGTTAAAATACGCAATGAGCAAACGACCGACCAATTTCTTTATTTGGGGAGATAATGATGCTCAAATGACGAATTCCGAAGAGGACAATCTAATATAATACACCCGCGTTTGAATGCATATATAATTTATAAGTTAAATGTTAATTTTTAATCCGTACCTACGAGAGAATTTCTGAATTTATTCGTAAAAAATGTATGATTATTTATTGTAGCCAATATAATATCATCGTGTATAGATTGTGTAATCGGCGGGACCCTTATATAGGTATATTGCGTATTGCACGCACGTATTTGTGTTTTCGTCCGGTTGCGCGCGCGCGCTCGGGGGGGAAAAAGTAAAAACCGAAAAAAGAACGAGGAGGTGTGTCGTGCGGCCGTGCACGTAAGGACGCCCGCGGCGCGCACGGCCAATGGCGGACGATCGTCCATCCAAACGAAGCACAGGTAACACGGCGGCGATTTAACGCGCGCATACACACGCACACACACACACACACACACACACACACACCTGGCCCCCGCAACATGGCGCCCAACCGTACGTTTTATACTTCACTCTTTTTTTTTTTTTTTTTCTATCCTGTTTTCTATTCCTCTCGTCCTCTCATCCTTCCCCCGCATTATAACAATAGTCATATCTTATATATATTATATATATATACGTATACCTATATATTATAATATTATAATATATATATATATTATACAGTTTACACGTTTATTATACGAATATAATATATATAAATATATAATATGTATGTATAATGTATATAACTTTTATGTATACGATACATATATACAAAATAATATGCGTGGGCATTAGCTCCGTAATGTATGCACGAACACACGCCGCGGAGCACATGAATGATTTTTATGGTCTACGCACTTAAGCCGTCTATACGACAACAACGGGGGAAAAAAATAAAAATAAAAATAAAAATTATATAATACATAACATAATAAAGATCATAAATCACGCTACTATATTTGCTGCTAACAATGCTAATATATGTATAGGGAAAAGAAAAAAATTCAATATTATATTATACGTGAGGTAGCAGATTTAGGTCTTTGTCTAGGTGGGAGAGGGGTAATATTTTATAGTATACATATTATATGAATGTACACATTTTGATAGAAAATTGACGAATGAGCTTTTTTTTTTTTTTATTATTGCGTTTATTTGAAAACGAGATTTCTGTTTCCCGGTAGTATAGAGGAGCAATAATTGAACCTAAACGCAGCTGTTCCCCTGATTACGACGCGAAGATATAGGTTAGACGCAGGGTGCGGTGAAAAGATTTTAAGTAATATTTTGTAGGTTAAACATCACATAAGTTATATCTAAAATTCGTTGTTACAACAGGATCAAAGTTGAATATGTACAATTGGTATATAGGTATATAATATTATTTTATTTTCAGCAGATTTTAAAATTTATATCAGCAATGAAATGTCCTTCACATTTTGATGATTAATAAAAACACACACATTCGAAGGCATGTTCTGCGGTTTTTCATCGCTTACGATTATTTCTGGCAGTATCTGGTATATGTACACGAGTACATTCATAAGCGAATATCAACCGTGAAATCTCACAGATTTTTCAGCGGATCTTTGAATACCTTGGCTTTGAAGTATTTTCAAAGTAAAAAACTCATGGTATAGTAAGATCCGATGATTGTATTGACTGTGGGTTATTATCATAATAATTATTACATCAGTTAGAGGACGCTCAAAAATGCGTATATTGGACTAATGAAGGACCGGGTACCACGCCTTGTGATAATATAATTTTTTTAATTCACTGAAAATAAACTATATATGGGAATATATAGGTATTTTTACCATTTATAAAAACGAATTTTGGATAATATGCATACGGTATTTTATTAACCTCCATAATTAGGAAGATGCTTTTGCCCCACTTTGTGTATATTATATTTGTAATTCCATATATACGAGTATACTGGTAGGTATAGCCTATGCGTATCTACAAGTATAATTTTGAGTTAAAATTATAATATAAAAAATTAAAAAATATGTATAGGTACTGTTGAAATTAAAACGTTTTACGAACTATACATGGTATTTTATAGTAATGTATATCACAGATGAGTTTATATTATTCTACTATCTTCTTATTTCTTCAGAGATAAGAAAATCATTCAAATTTAGAACTAATTAAACCTAAAAACCTAAGTATATATTATATATACTGCAAAAGAATGATAATAAAAAAAAGAAAATTATATTTAGAAACAAAAAAAAAATATATATAAAATGTATGCGTTCATTATATTATGTAAATTGTTCAAATTTTACAAGTTGTATAATATTATAGTGATGCAGGATATAAATATATCTGATATATATATCTGAGAAAAATGAAACTCATATAAAATAGAATAATATTTGACATGCAATCTTAGGAAAAATGATAAGTCATTATATAGTCTATACTATATACTATATACCTATACTATATACTGTATACAGGACGTTTTGTACCAAAGTGATTAATCTTACATTAATTAATTTATCATTAATATATCAAATAACAAAAACGGCTTAAGACGATAATTATTAATTATGGATATAAATATATCATATATTATATAATTTATACTATATTTAATATATATATATAGGTACTTGCGTTGTATGTTTATTGAATATACAACATTTTTATGTGTATCACGAATGAAAAGTTTTATAGAAAAACCGGATCCTTACATATTGATATTTATTCATTTTAATATAGATAATTGTATATCACGTAGTGCATATTACATATTTATATCCCGATTAAGATTGTATTAAAAACTAATAACTATAAATCCAAATAATTATTTGTCTACGTCCGTGTTTGAGTGTTGATGAAGAAGGATTTAATATTTTATTGTGTGCCCGCAATATATATAGTTTCTATCAAATCATTTTCTGGATTTGCTACTGATATAATTTATATACTACTCTTTATACATTATAAAAAATATATATATATATATATATTATATCGCACATGGCATATCATTTTTTTCCCATTGAAGTAAAAAACGATTTTAACATATTTTACGTAAGTAGGTAAATATATCATTAAATTAGGATGCTTTGTACCACGATAATCACACATTTTATATTGTTAATACAATTCTTCAAACTTGGGATAAATAAATTAGTTCAGACACTTAAGTTACAGCACATTATGATAATAATTTGATGAATTCATTAATTATTAGTAGGTATATATAACATAATACAGCCATAAATATAAAAATGTATACCGAATGTTCACATATACCCTATACAGTAGCATTTTTACAAATATTAAACTCATAGATGTAGGACATGGACATAATAACATACTTTAAATACTTATTTATATATTTAATATAAATGTTCACATAAAATATTTTAGTATTGAAATTAATAACCTATAATATACAATTATAGTCAAAAGTTTATATTTAATAATTATGAAAGCTATATATTTTATATATTGTTATTAAACATATTATACTATTGTTTACACAACTGAACTTATGTCTCATTTTAACTCGACTTTTAGATTTTAAGAGTGGCGATGAATGTGTTGGTTTTACAATGATGTGTTTTATTTTTATTTTTTCATGTATGTTTACACTTTTTCGGGCAGAAGAAGTAAAGTTCAAATTTTCGATAGGAAATTCATTCTAGTTGATACTTTATATAGGTCATTTTTTGATTTTCCAAGTAGTTTTCAAAAGCGTAATCAAAAACAGTTGTTATATAAATTACAAAATAAAAAACTAGTCATAGTAGACGACTATAAAGGTGATATATATATATAATATTTATAAATACCAAAAAAAGATCGAAAATTATAAATTGGAAAATTAAAATGCTACAAGCTCGAAATTTACACTAAATATTTACTACCTACAGTACGGTATATATATTAATGTTGTATTTTTTTATTTACAATATAAACGCTAATAGTAAATACCTATGTTATATACACCAAAGCTTTGCTCAGAATTAATTTATCGAAAGAAATTATTTATCATTAATTTTAAATTTAATATTATATCCACCACCAGTATCATCAGCTATTTATCATTACTGTGCATAAAATATAATATTTAATAAACAATTGCAGTTTGTAAAATATAATCATTTTATTTTTTTTTTCTTAAATTACCTTATGAAATACCTATGTAATTAGTACTATAATCAGTTTATATTATTTTATATCGTAATGGTTGAATATAATGTATGAATAATTTATACGTGCCTACTTATCTCTAGATGAAATCAAAGATATACAAGATATTCATGTTTAAAAATTATACAAATGGTTAGGTACCTATATATGATGTAAAACAGTATTTAGCAAGAAAGTGAAAATTAATTTAAATATTGATTTTCTCGCCTTGTTTATTAGTTACACGCGCACAAGATGACCGCCGAATAGTAAATTATGAAAGTAAACATGTTCAGAGATTTTTTTGTGTACGTGTTGGCTATATAAAGCCTGTAAGTGTTTAAATAATTGCCACCAGACTAAATTTTATAGCTTTATTGTTTGGGCTGTAGGCTTGTATAGTTGTACCTATACAGTTATATAGCTAACAATTCGGTACAACAATAGTAATATTAAATGTCATTCACCTGGTATCTTTGTTCCTTCGTATTATTATTATTATTATTATTATTATTGTTATTCTTATTGTTATTATTATTATTATAATTATATTTATAAACCTTAAAAAAACAAATGTATTAAATTGTTATTTTTCCTTATCACTGGCATATATATTATATGTATACATATATATCACATACCTACACCAAAGATAATTGTTTAGGTACTTGTCTTTCTTTATAATATACGTGACAATATGTAAGTTTTTTAATTAAACTCGATAACTTTTTAGTGTATGAAATACAAATACCTACATATGCTCATAAAATTGATACGTCGCGTGCCGTGTAAAAGTTATTCTACAAATCGTTTTCGCATCATTATTAATTTTTTTTTACTATACTATATAAAAAAAATACATATATATTTTTTAATAATAATAATAATATGTTATATGTTGGTATAATAATTATAATGCCTTATATTGTTAACGTAAATGTATGTATTTTTATTTGTGGCGATTTTTTTTTTATCTGAGAAATGTACAGCGATAATAGTTTGTAACAACAAAATTAAACTAGTTTGCTAAATTTTAAAACTAATAATACTTAAATACAAATAAATGCCTTTACTTATACATTATATTATTTTTAGAATTACGTTTTATATAGGGTTATGTAATATGCTTCTTCGATTTGCAGATAGCCTAATCATTTGACTCCTTCATAATGTATTATCATTATTTAATGCGATATACATTATCATCTTTAATATTATCAAATTATATATTATGCACTCTGTTCACATTAAGGATATGCTTGTACACAAACAAAAATTGGCCAATTCTCATTAGAATAAATTACACCCACTGCTATATACCTAAATATATATATATATATATATATTGCTATTATATACGATAGGTTTTCCTAAAAGTAAGAAACCAGCATAACGAGTATCTTCTTAAAGTGAATATAGAGTAATATCACTTTTTCATATTTTTTTCTTATTATTATTTTTCTAAGGTATTCTAAAAACCAATAATGAATGTTTGCATTTTGAATTTTGATTTCAAACTCAATTAATATATTTTGTTTGTTTAAATACTAAATAGGTATTTATATATATATATTATATTACTACTTTTTGATTTATAACTTAACATAATAACGCATATAATATACATATAAAAAATTTACCTTGTATCCTCCTGTAGTAAGCCCTGCATTCCGTTTCGCCAATACACATTTCATTCGTAAGAAAAACACACGTTGGAGCTCAAACACGTTCGAATCTATAAATTTATTATTTATTTTATTTTTGCAATTTAGTAGAGTTGAACAGAATATACACAAGTAATATTATATTAGTTAAAAAAAATATACATGTATAATATTCTAACAACTTACTCAACATTATGTTTTCCGTCGAGATATTCGAATGAGGATGATGTGGACTGAGTACTGATACCATTTCCTCGTGATCGGCTTGATGAATATATTCAAATATACTATTACCGGTCAATTCCACCTTAAGACAACAATATACATTTTAATAAATAAATTAATAAAATCAATCCAAATTGCGATTAAAGTAAAAGTTAATTTTGGAAAATATATTTTTTTAACGTCAATATTGTTATTCGTTTACCTGCGACAATCCCAAGTGAACCGATGCTGTTTCGGATATGTACATAATCTTACCATCGCCCCCCACTACGAATATAAAACCATCAAGACTCTAAAAATCAAAAATAAACATGTAGTTAGGTACCTATAATCTATATATAAATTATAATAGGTACTATAATATAGTATATATTGTGTACAGTTAACAGTAGGCGTAGAACTATAAGATCAGGCACGTAGCTATAGGATTTTAACAACGAGGTGGCCAGGATTATTTTATACCCCATCCTCCGATACTGATTTATTTTTTGTTTTAAATATTTTTTATACCTATGTTGAAATATTTACACATTTGTCTTCACTATTATTATATAATATCTGATGTAATACGTTGGTTCTTAATAGATTTTAAAAATTTCTCGACTATTTCCTTGCTATTTTTTTTTTACGATTACTCTCACGAAAATAGTATAACTATTGAATCGGTGGAGTAGAGGGTGCCACCGGGGACTAATGGTTTATCTGAGGGCTCTCCTGTATACGCTACGTACTTAAAAAAGATAAGGAATCTATAAAATATTATAGTTTAATCACGGATTCGATAGAAAATCATACACGCGAACGTATATTGTCCATATAGAGTCGTCAGTATATACTATAATGATATAAAAATAAAATAGTTTATATTCTACTTTGATATAGACATTTTTATCAATTATTATTTAATCCAATTACCTTCAATATATTTACCTGTAGTAGATATGAACCGAGCTCTTTGATGCAAGCTTCTTTGGCGTGGCTCGCTGAAGCCACTGCGCCCCACGCGTCTCCCAAACCTAATAAATTTTTCGTAAACACGATATAATATACATCATAATAATATATATGTATAGGTTATAATGAATGATTCAGGAAACACTAATTTTATCTTTCTCGGTCAATTTTTGTGTTTAGGAACAATTTTTCTAAATCCGAAGTAAATTAGAACACTATATTTCTTTACAAAAATTCAAATTTTCCCTACTTTAGATTTTTTTTCATCGTAATATTCACATGTTTTAATATATTTTTATGTTCTAGCAACTAATATAAACAATTTAAATTATAAGTACCTATGCATAACAAAACAAAGTTAAGAATTTTTGCATAGTCAAAAAGAATATTTTGCAGTGGAAAAAATTATAAAATTATAAATGTAAAGGGTCAAAGACACCTCTAAAGTTTTTTCATAGCCTGTCGAAACATCCTTTGTAACAAAAAGAGATAAATAAAAGTTAATAACCTTTGAAAGGAAAATGGCGCGGCGTATATTACGAGTCCAAGTTTATGGCTTGGTTGTGAAAAATGGCGATTACAGAATAAACCGAGAAATATACCAAAACTCTAACATAAAATAGTGTATACGAAGTAAATTAATATAATATATTGAATATTGACGCCAATATGTGTTAGCGTGGAAATCAAATGGTATGGTCAGTGTCGGATCTAGAGTATTTGTCACACAGGTAAAAAAAAAAAAAACGCTACCCCCTCGTGTAAGACGTACAATAAGCATTTTATACATTAAGTTAATAAGCAAATTAAAAAAAAAAAAGATTATTCACTCAAATATTCTCACAACTCCCAGGAATCGATTGAAAAACAGTTAATTAGAAAAAAAAGTCTTGCCATTATTTAGGTTCCATTGAATATATATTTATTTTTTTTATTAAATTTAGATAATTACGATATTTCGCACCACGGGCAACTGACGACCCGGGCAATGATCCCCCTTACCAGTTGTACCCTTAGACGTGGTAAGAGTATTGACGATCTACGGAAAAATACCTAGATGTCACTAGAGACAAAGAAGGTTAGATATGGTGGAAGCGAACCTCAAACAACTTGAACTGCAAAGAGTGACACTATTATAAAGTAAAGAAGATAGTGCGCCTTTATAAGAAAACAACTAGGGAAAATCGAAAACGATAACTCTCTATAAACTCTAAAGTAAGTAGGCACCCGCAACTATAGAATGCTGCGTTTGCTCATCCTTATCCCCTATAGACTCCTACTTTCGGAAAGAATTAAAAAACCAAAAAAAAAAAAAAATATGATTAAGAAAACGAACGTTTCCGGCGACCGTTGCTGAAACAACAATCTTCGCGTACAATACACGAGTACCTACCCTATATAGTGTATTCGAAACAATGAAAATATTAATTGTACGTAGGTGCTGATTAAAACAAAAAACGCCGTTTATCGTCGTTCTTACCGTTCGGGAAGACGTGTCTCATTTTCAAGTAACTGGTGGTCAACCGGATCACCGAGGCTTTGTCCAGTTGGGTGGTGATGGCCGACGGCAACGGCAGGAGCTTGGCCAACTCCATGAACTCGGCGTTCTCGTTCTCGCGGCGCGTCCTCGCCGCGTTCCTGCTCCGCTCCCTCATGTCTGCGCGGGTTCCGAAAAACAAAAATAATCCGATTATGGCAAAGCGGTCACGGGCCGAATCGATGTATCCACCACACCAGCACGGGGACGGGCGTACAGATACGACAATATTATTTACGACACATATTTACGATATTATATTATATTATATTATATTATATATGTATTACCGCGGCCGGCGAGCATTTTGAATCGGATATCCGCCGTGGTACACTATATACAATATACAATAGAGCCGGTTATATTATATTATTACGAATTTTTCAATCTAAAATTTGCGTTTCAAACACACGGTGGCGGTTGTCGGGCCGAAAAACGGTGTACGCCTATAATACGTATAACGCCTATAAACGCCTATCACGCCGCGGTGTGCGGGATCCTGCTGGCAGGCGACCGCGGAAAAATCACTGCTTCCGCGACGACTGGCTCTCGCCGGGACGCCACGACTATACGTCATATACAGACCATCGGAACTAAAAACAATTACATTAGACCGCGTACACGCGCGTAGTATATATAGTGCGCGGTTTGTTTACCAAAGCAACCTTGACACCCGGTATGGACATCATATTATTATTAATAATTGTTTATGAAATTCGGTCACTTTGTTTTATTTCCTAGTGTTTCCAGTGTACGCCGCGGTTAAATGTTTATACATATTTTTAGTATAAACGAACGAAGAAACGAGTGTTGACCTCGGGTCAATTTCCTCCGCGGTCTACGACTACATTTCGGCGGTGCGTATAATGTGATACGACCGGAGGACGGACACCACGGCGGGTATAATTTCTTACGACGAATATCGGTGTTATAGTAATATAGTGAACTCTGGTGAGAACTGACTTGCTTTGTGGGGGGGGGGGGTACTCTGTCTCAAGCTTGAGCTTCTTCCAGAGGGTCGGATGTTTTAGGGAGTTGTGACGTGATGAGGGGGCGAATTTATGGTGTTTGAATTTTAGAAATTAAGAGGACAGTTCCTTTTGCGGCCGTTGAGTAGGCCGGGGCGGGTTGAGATTGATTTGACGTGTGGAAAGTGGGACGAAGTGATCCGAGAGTTGGAGTTTGGTGGAGGTGGCATTTGTGAATTCGCGAATGGACGGGATGTTGGACTCTGGCGAGAAGACGGGCACGTTTTATTTATAGGCGTTATTAACTTTGTCGCGGAACGATTTTTCCGATACATACACGCGTACAGGGTGTACGCGATTTTTCGAAAAGTTCACACCCATTTTGTACACAGTGGGCGAGTGCAATAATAATACACCGATTGAAATCCGCGTATTTATCACGGTTTTCTTTCCGAAAAATATTTACCTATTTAATCGAATTCGTGTAAAACATACCGGGTACCTACTTGATACATTTTTAGTAGGTGTACATAACTACCGGCCTAGGTATATATACTGTGTACTTATGGTAATATGGTAGGTACCTACCTCCTATACCTAATATTACTGGCAAAAACATTTAAACATGCAAACATTTTTTAATTTTTTTTTTTTTCTTTACAGTAAAAACTTACACAAAACAATATGCGATAACGTCATTTCCCGAGTAATAAAACGTCGAACGCGGTTACAAAATGCGATAAAATTTGTTTCGAAGTATCGATCCGTACGGTATACGAGCTACCGCAGCAGTGGAAAATGCAGGACTATCGACCGCTACCTATATTGTGATATTAAAGTATGTAACAATTTCGTGTAACCGTGTAAAAAATGTATACTAACACAAACGCGTGATATGTCATTGTTTTAGAAAACATTTTCGATTAATAAATATTAATTAGAAATTCGATTACGATCACACAATACTGCATTTCGATACGATTATATTATATTATAATATTATACTAAGAACTGAAATATTAACTACAATAAATTATAGGTACCTGTGTTATATAGATAAGCTCGCACGAAAAATATTTAAAACGTTAATCATGTAAAAATTATCACAATGGCCGATGTTATTTATAATACATCTAGATACAGTGTAAAAACTAGACGGCGTTGATATAATAATTACAGAATGTGTAATACATCTTGAACATGACTCCAAATTTTACGTTTAAATTTTACATTCCGTGTATTAGGTAAATATTATTTTACTGTTTTCGTTATAAAACTACTCGCAGGTATAAGACGTATTAATATATAAGACGTATGGGCAGACCTTATTTTATTATATTTTAATCTGATTTTGACGGGAAACATAAGTGATTCCAGTGAACCGTTTTGACTCGAATAAAATTTCCCGGCGGTCGTGGGTTAGGTTAACAACTTGCGACGTTTGCGCGCGTACATTATGCTTTCTCGGGCCCGTCCCGCCGGTCGACCGCGCGACAAAAGTGGGGAAACCGCAGCCCCGGCCTGGTGGGGTGGCGGCATCGGCGGTGGTGACGGCGACGGTGACGCACTCGGTTTCGCGAGAACGTGATTTATCTACTAACAATCAAAATCCGTTTAAGTACGAACGCTTCCAGGATCACGTACTCGAATATTTCACTATATACACACGCTGCGGTGCCCACCATTTTTACTGATAAAAAAATATATATAATAATAATAATAATAAAACGTATATGCGAGTAGGCGCATATAGATGGAAGGAAGGGCGGAGCGCAAAAGAATCGTATAAGGAAAAAAAAAAAAAAAAAAACGCTATACAAATACATAATATAATAATACCTTCGGACATGGGTAACTCGGATTTCCTGTAACATTTCCTTTTGGTTTTCATTTTCAACGGTTGGCACGTCATCGTAACGGCAGGACTCGTCTTCCATCCGTCCTGCGACGACTTTTCCCGGCACATGTATGTACGTATGCAATAATATATTAATATTATGTGAACGATAATATTGTCGTTTGCGAGGGAGTCCGAGAAGATAGAGATAATATTACGCGGACAGATATATTGTCGTCGGTTTTTTTTTTTTTTTTTGTTTTTTGTTTTTTCCTCTGCTTTTTCTATCGACGCGAGATAGAATCAAGACCGGTGTGTGAACAACACTATACGACACCGACTACGGACGTACAATAACGCACTAGACGAGACCGCGACGACGTAGGTATACTATAATGTACTGTCGTGTAGTGAGTATAATACATATAATAATATTATAATACTCCGTAGGCATATAATATATGGTGCACGTGTTGTACTGCTCTGCGGGCCGGTGCGCTGCGGACACCGCCAAAAACGAATGTGATGCGTACGCGCTAGAGCATATATGTATGGTATGTGTATGCGTGCACGCAGCGGCGTGTGCGCCCGACGACAAATCGGAGAAATTTTCGGTAAAACGCGCGATAATATAACACGAGACACACGCACGCAGGTAGGTACATCCCGGGGGTGGGGACGGACCGGACGACGGGGTAGACATAGGGTCGCCGATGGCCTTTGAGGCTCCTGGCAGTCTGGCCGACCCGAACTTGTGAACAAGAGGTATATACGAATAATAATAATAGGTACGCGCGTTCGTAGTACATACATTGTGCGCGCACTACCTATGCGTACGGTGTCCGTACGGGTACGGTGCGGACGAGGAGATGCCAGGCCCGCCAGGCATTGTTGTCGTCCGGACCGAAGAGAAACCCTTCGGGATAAGTCATACCGGCTATTTGTTTATATTGTCTATATTATAATATATAAACACACACGTGTTGTAGAATATTATATTATTATAGTAAACCTGTACAACACACACATACATATACACCGGTCTCTCCGGACAGACGGGACGCATTTTATTATATTGACGGTATATCGGTATATCGGTCTTCTTTTTTTTCTTTTTTTTTTTTTTTTTTGGTATAAAAAAAGATGATTTTTTTTTTTCTCTCTACACACACGTTATAGGCGCGTATTATACACGTTGTGTGCGGTAGGATTTTAGCAGGAAATCCATTGATGGTTTTCAGGTAGGTAAAATTTAGGTCGGACGGCGAGAACGGAACAAGACAAAACGCGCGTTATTTTTCTCATCGCCGAGTATAATAACATATAATAATAATGATAATAATAATAGATAATAATATAATATATTATAATGTGTCGTGCCGCCCCGAATGCGTGTACAACGACACTGTTCGCCGCGTACATTATAAATTACAAACCAACAGTTTTATACGACAATATAATAATAATAATAATAATAATAATAATAATAATGTACTTGGCCGATTATATTTTACATTTGGGCCACCTATACATATTATATTATATATAGGCTCCAACACGCATAGGCACCGATGAATAATATAATGTGCACGGGTGCTTTTGAAGTGTACATAAGAAGAGCGATTCGACGTCCTTTAGAAACGCTTGGAACGTAATAATATCATATCGACGACAATAATAATAATAATATATATATGTGTCGAAATATATTATTATTCGTGTGCAATACGTATTATTATAGTTAGGTATCAATATCAAAATCTGACCGGTTTGAAAGTCTGAAAAATCTCATTGGATGGACGTGGATTAAGCCAATAATATATTTCTCTAATTAAGAGGATGTTACACTCGCATTTGTTGTCTCTGTCTATCTAACAGATAATATAGCAAAATCACACTGCGCAGAATTGACATTTTGGCGTTTAGGTTAAATTTAGAGTATAAACACCTATTACAAAATTTAAAGCGAGGAATATTTTCGAGTGAACCTCATGGACATTTCGTAAAATATCGTCTGACGAAAAAGTTAAAGTTATTTAAAAATATCAAAAACTAAAAATGCCGTAACTTTTTTTTCTGACAATATTTTACAAAAAGCCCATGAGGTTCACTGGAAATTATTCTTCTCGTTAAATTTGTTGATAGGTGTTTAAGCTCTAAATCTAACCAAAATGCCATAATTTCAATTTTGCGTTGTATAATTTTGCTATATTGCCAATTAGATGGACGGAGACAGAAAATGCGGGTATAGCAGCATCCTCTTAAGTACTTTATTGAATAATAATAATAATTTAGCGTGACTACCTACGTTTTTTATCCCGTAAATTATTATGGATTGCACGAAAATGAAGAAAAACAATAGGTATATAGGTAGATGATAATAGCCGAAAATTAAAAATGTATAGGTTATTATTGCTTTAAAATTTGGATTTAATATAATATTTTAACAAAATAATGGGAATTCGTGTATTTTTATTCATTTCTCTCATAATTAATGGGTATAATCATATTATAATTAACGGTATATTAAATAAATAATTTTCAATTATCACAGATAATATAATATTATAATATTATGATATGTGTTAATTGTCAGTTAGTATTCTATGGTAATAATTTCATTATATTTATTTTGTATTTTCTTTGGATTCTGATTATTATTCTCGGATTTAAAACCAATAGTGATAAGTAATATTCAAAAGCATAACTCGCGGACAGTCGTAAGCTTACTACCTAGGTAGTCGTTGCATATTTTATAAGTTGTTATGTAAGTTAATAGTAAATTATAGTGTAATTTATATTCATCGAGTGTTTAATTTTCGTATGATTATTTTCATCAAATTAATTTAGCTGTAAATGTTGCTTAAGACAACCCTCCAAAAATTATACATTAATTAATAATAATTATTATATTATAATTGTTTACAAACTAATTAAATAATTACACGAATACTTAAGGTAAAAATTAAAAAATATATTAAAATACCTACCTATCATTTATATATAAGGCTTATAAAGGCTTTGTTTAGAAATATAAGCTAGAGAAAAAAGTATTCCAGATTTTTTAACAGCAATTGCAAATGTCATATACTTTTACTAAAATTTTTTTAATATTTAGAATTTGAGAATTAAGATTATAAAGATTATTATTGACTATAAGCTTTATATCATATTATTATATCTGTGAGTATTGAAAATGATTTATTTTTAAAATTACAACAAATATAATGAAAAATACCTAGTTATCATTATTTTGTTAGGCTTTTTTTTCTTATATGGATTTTTTTTCCTATATTCACCTATACTACCTATAATTTATTATGTTATAATATTATGGAAGACAGTGGCGTATTTAGAATTGGATGTAGGGGGTATGTACGGATAATCGAAATTATAATTAAAATTAGAGTATATTAGGGTGGGGGGAGACTATGAATATATAGAACTTGTAGAATATATCTATATAATAAATCAATTTTCT
Source organism: Pemphigus obesinymphae (assembly GCA_025469235.1). Taxonomy (NCBI): domain Eukaryota; kingdom Metazoa; phylum Arthropoda; class Insecta; order Hemiptera; family Aphididae; genus Pemphigus; species Pemphigus obesinymphae. The sequence continues at coordinate 41,949 of JAIPRL010001322.1, forward strand.
TAAAATATCAATATAATTAAGTTTAAAATTATATGAAAATATTATGTTTCAATATGTAATAAATATATATAAAGAAAAAAAAACAAAGAAATATACCACGAAAAAAAAACCTAAGTTCAATTTTATGTTTTGTGGGCTTGGCTTTATTTTTGTAAAATTATAATATTTAATTAACGAAATAGATGGAAAATGCCATAATAATGTTGGTTTGAAAAATTTCAATTTTTTAATTACCTAACTCCAATAAAGTTTTTTCATAATTCAATAAAACATAAATTAACAGTTTTTTATCTCCTTATTTCCCAAACTGGAATGCTCAGGTTTTACATCTTCACATATTAGGTAAGTAGAAGATGGTTTTTGGGTTTAGTAATTGTGGGCGGGTTACACCAGATATCAGACGTCGCACCAGCGAGGAAAATCTTGTTGGCTACCTGGCAGTCAAACCGGGGACCACGTGCGCCGAAATACGCGTTTTGATCACCGAATAAATAATAATTCAATAAAAGTGAAAACATATATTTTAACAAAAATAAAATTGTTCTAATTGGTTTTATTTTCTGTTGGTTTTTTTCGGTGATTTTTTTCCGTTGGTAAATTTTGTGGATTTATTTTTGTTTAGTATTTTTTTCCTCAGTTATTTATTCCTTGTAGTGTTTTTTTCCGTATGCCACATATAAATAGTCAAAAATACAACAATTTTTAAAATTAAAATTTTTGTATTATTAATTAAATATTGGGTCGTATCTCTAAATATGACCGAGAAATAATAACTATATACTGATGGTGGAGACAGAACAACTATATTTTAAGACGAATATGAAATAATTTGTAACTAATGTAAACATCTATAATAATATATACAATTAAATAAATTAAACTGAGGACATCTGTTGCCAAAAGAAGGATTTATACCTTAAGATTTGTCAAAGCGAAACAGCTGTTTAGGCGATCTAAGAAACTCTAGCACTCTTTCTGTAATCAGTTTTTATATACACACGGAGTGATCCAATAAAAGGAAACTGAAAAAAATGTTGACATTTGAATGAAAAGTTTTCAGATAAATTTAAGGCCAATTTTTTTTAAGACTGTCGGGGAAAAAAACAAATTTATCAAAAATTCAATATAGATAATAGACATATCATAATATATATGTTATAAACAGGTATCTACTGATCAAAAACTCAAGTCGATATTATTGGTCATGTCTGTAGGTAAATTATTAAGAAAGACGTGTTAAGAAAATTAAACAGGAAATTGATAATTATAGATAATGATATTGAGATGGGCATGATGAGATGTGATGGACAGACTACTGAATTAAAGAATATACGCTTACAAGGAGTAAGAATAAAATACAGCGAGAATAGAAACAGTTACTAGTAATACTCGTATAGTGGAGGTATTTGAATATCCTTCGTAGGTTATATAAAAAATCGAGAAAAATATACTTTTTATAGAAAAAAAATCACCAGCTGTCCCTGTCATCGACACCCACAAATACGTCATTAAAGACTTTACTTTAGGTGAAATTTACTAGCTCCACATACAGATTAAATAGGTATACGATTGTCATACACATCTAGGAAACTTCTACGAAAATAGTGTTAACTAACCAACTAACCAATAACCGCAGTACCATCGAATCATGTGCAGCTAAATTAATAATATATGGTTTTTTTTTTTTTGTTTGGTCTTTTTTTCTTGGTCTTTTTTCGGAAATTCACATAAATGTATCTTCATTGATTGAAACAAATAAATAATAATAGGAATAATAGTATTATATTACAATACTATGTTTTATTGGTAATATTATAATATATAATGTACTTATAAGTACTATATACCTAATTGAGTTGGACGTGATATCGTTAGTAACGTAACAGATAAGTTCTAAGCAATTAAGTTACTATCCTTACTTTAATGTAGTTACTTTTTGAGTAACATTATGGCCAGTAGCGCAACTAGCACTAAGATCTTAGAGGGGCTAAACCCATAATATAAAAATAATAGGTATATTATTATTAATAATAAAAAAAAAAAAACGTAAATAAGCAGAAAAAAAGGTCATCAACTCTTTCGCTAAATTACTCTCAAAAAAGAATCATAAGACAACAATTTTGAAACTTATTTATTGTATGATATGAATTATACGAAAACAATTTTTGGGGAACTATAAATAATTTTTTGGAGGGGGGCTAAGTTCCCAAAGCCCCTCCCTAGTTGCGTTTATGGCCGTTATTTTTATTATTATTTTTTTTTTAATTGCAACGCAAAAGTATTTTACTTAGGTACATTATTAAGAGTTGTTGTTTTAATATCATCATTCGTTCAATTATATTGTTTTGAGATTAATTTGTTGTTTTTGAGATTAATTATTGTCTTATTTTCGGATGGCACGCAATACTCGTTAACTGCAAAATCGGTAAACGTGAGTATTTGATTAGAAATATTGTATAAAAATGCCGGGGATTTGTTAGTATGTTTAAGATGAATTTATTTTAAATCGTGGTTATATAGTATAACAAATAACAATACAAATTATTCAGAGAAAATATACTATTCATCATAAATGGTACAATAGGTATACCTATATTATATATATATATATATGCTATGTATACGCATTATATATTATAACAATAAAAGTCAAAACTATATGGATGTCACTACAATATTAGGGGCAGATATTGTATACATGCGTATAACGCTATATAAATACCTGCCATATTATAGGTAGGTACCTATACGGTTATTTTATACAGCACACAATATGATCAGTGGGACGATTTGTAAAATATGTTTTTCGTTGATGTTTTGAACGAACATTAAGAAATATGATTACTTATAATATAATATTATTTAATAATATCATTTGGCGATGGTCTAATAAATATTTATGTGTGATACCTATACCATATTATTATAATATTATATATAAAATATATCCTAGATCTTATTTTTTTATTTTTATTTAAATAATATATATATATATAATATATATATATAAAATAAAATGATTTAGTATATAATATATGTTAAATATATTCTAATTTAACACATATACCTAGATATAATTATATAATATAAAATATAAATAAAATACGTACAAAATCTACAACATATTTAAATACACATTAGTAATCTATAAGAAAATTTCAATTCGATTACATTCATTAAAAAAAAAAAATGTATTTTATGAATTTAAATTTTTGAAGATTTCGAAATTTCCATTTTATTTACCCGATTTTTCTATAAATTGAAAAAATCAAATCGAGTAAAAATGACCGAGTAAGAACAGGTTACATTGTCGTTATGTTATAGCTATACATATAGGTACTTATACCAAAAAAAAAAAAAAAAAAAAAAAAAAAACTAAAACTGATGATGGTATTTATCTAAACACATTCATCAATAATTGGAGGACGCTACGCGGATGATTTTTGGTAAGTACCTACTATAAAACACGCTCATTTAGATTGCAAATCATTTTTATCTAGGTGAATTTAGAATCAAATATCACTTATTATGAAAATGAAAAAAAAACCTTTTCAAGGGCATCTCGAATATTTTTTTTTTTTTTTTTTTTGCAAAATTAATTTCAAATAAAAGATCTAAATATGCTAAAATATGGATCGCGTTTACTCGTAAGCAATATATTTCACATCGTATTATAGGAATAACGAAAAATTATGTAATTATTATATTATTATTCCGAATCGTTATACAAAAGAGTTCACAATGGGTTCAGTGGCCAAATTAACACACTACCTCCTCCCCCTCAAAAAAAAAAAAAAAATTTTATTAATTGAATTAATTACTATTCGCTATATTTTATAAATACGGTCCTGGCTATAATATAGACTATATTATTATGTAGATGTGTAGATTTTCGCGTTGAAATCCACCGCGATGGGGTTTGTTCGGAGGAGAGTGCCCTCGGGTACTCGTGGTAAAATACTCGTGCACACGCGGTCGGAGACCGAAATAATTCCGGCGCACGTCTAAAAGATCAACCATCATCATCATCATCATCATAATAATAACAACGGGTACACGTCGAAGGGACTTGTAATGGTCGTGTGTGCGTATTATAATATGCGTGCGTGTACATACGTATATATACAGAAAGGGACCGTATATAGTTGTGTACGAGAAAAACACTCGTATATAATACGCACCGCAGTTCCCGTCTTCTCGTGTGTATATATATATATATATGTAGTATACGGACACGAGTGCTTACGAGGGATTTGCGAAATGTAATCGAATTCAATTGCCAATGGGCGGGGTAAGGACTCCGCTAACCCTATGCCATTTCGGGTTGTGTACAACACCCCCTGCAAAATAAAACCCTAAAGCTCTTTGATCGTATTAAATAATATAATCCGCATGTGCTCGAATCGCGCCGATAAATACATAATATTATGTAGCGCGCTAAAAAAATATTTGCACGTTTAATTGCGTTTTGAAAGCGTCGTGTAAATATATACGCGTACGCATATTATTATTGTACACAAGTACCTACTATAGCTGCAGTTTTTGTCCATACGATATAAATGTAAGTAGGTATAAGTACACATATTATATATAATAGTATTACAATACAATAAAAAAAAAAAAAAATACTTTAAAACGCCCAAGTGTACTCACTTCTACACAGAAACAAACCCAGATTTAATTTTCGACGATTAGAAATTACCTAATCGTTTTTTTTTTTTTTTATTTTGCTTTAACTACATTCCAGTGCTCGAAATGGACCGGAACGGCGTTCCGGTTCGTAACATTAGCCTTTGCGTCCGTTCCGGTTGGAAATGAGTATTTATAAGAATTTCGAACAATAAACAATATTTAGTCATTAAAAAAAAAAAAATATAAGAAAAGTGTGTTCTTTCTATTATTTATAATGCGTAGGTAACGGTGATACATTTTATCCGACGTCCTTGAACTCAAAATGCAAAGTAACAACAAGAGAACATATAATGTACTAAATACCCCCCAAAAAAATGGCCCGTATCCGAATTGGAGGAAATAGAAAACATACAACATGGTGATGATAAAATATGTCATTCGTGTCGTCATTTTCGTTTAAATAAAGAAAATGATATAATTCCAGATTTTTGAACATAATAAATTGATAGAAGAAAATGTGTTCCGAATTACTTGAATCCACTCTTTTTATAACCAGTTAAACCGAGCTTTATTTTAAATTATGAGAAAGTAGGTATATAGCAAAACCTATAGAAAAAATTCTGGAAATATCGAAATATTCTAATTTTATTGTGTCACTATATAATTTCATGATGCCAGGAACAATATAATTAGGTATTAAATAGGAATCAAAGATATTTCCCTCTATTTTTTATTACCATTGTTTTGATCAAATTGTTTAATTTTGCGGGAAAAATTTGAATAGCAAATAGTATAGTGTTTCTCGGTAAGATATTTAAACCCCTATATTTACTGGAAGAAAAAAAAAAAAAAATTGAAATAATTGAATTAATATTTATAGTTGTTGATTGATTTATGAGCAAAAAAAAACTTTATTTTACAAACAAAAAGGTATATGCTATGTTTATAGCGTTCCGGTTCGTAAAATTTTCCATTTCGAGCACTGCTATATATTCAAACAATTATGTTTAAGAACATTTTCATTTTTATTTATTTAAATAAAGACAAGTTAAATTATATTCGTGTATAATGTATGTAAATGAAATGCAGTGCCACTATATATATATATATATATGTATATATAGCCTATCTATAGACTAATGTCTATAGGTGTAATAACTGTTGCTGGTGTCACCGGGATAACGCGTCAAGCGAGACCTACCTACCTATTTAGTACTTATACTGCAGGGAACGAAAATTCGGGAAAATATCGCAGAACCGATTAAATCAATTTTATTTCGATTGTACAAACGTTGAAGTTGACTTCAACAATACAAATATTACAAATATCGTGTTAAATTTCTTCAATGATGTTTTGCACTTAAAAATTCAAATACTATAGGTACCTATAATAGTGATATTATATATATATGAATGGAATATACGGATTTATATTTATAAATATTAAATCAAAGTTGACAGTCGAGTCGAATATAATTAAACGCGAGTATGAAATATGTGTTTATGGTACCTACCCATTATTATGTACGTGTATCGTATGTATAATATATAAATCTCAGATAACACGTCGTATAGGTACTTCATTTTCCGGTTGTCACCAATAGGTGTGGTGCTATGATTTTATGTCCGTGCACCTTGATCAGCCAAGAAGAAGGTTAGGTAAGGTCAATGATACTGTTGTTCTCTTAAAATTGCAGGTTTTCATATTTCAATAAAACGTTTCTGTGTGTTCGATACTCAATAGAGGTACCGCCTACCTACAAACATTTATACCTACGTTTGTCAGTTATAAATGGACAACTGTATGATATAAAAATAAACGTTATAATATTATATTTTGATCATTGTTTGCGCCCGGTAAATCATTTTAAATTATTTTGTATTCCCGCCAATTCTGCAATGTCTTACCATATCAAATGTCGTCGTTAAAAGATGATTGTGAGTGAAAGTCCAAAAGTAATTTTTTTTTGCTTTTTTGTATACCTCGTGTTATATTTCGATTTTGTTTGTAACACCTCACTTTTTTTTTTTTGTATTATCCATTAAATTGTCGTTATTTAAAAAAGTTTTTTTTTGTTTTTCAACACTCGAGCTGTTCGGTCATCGGTGGTCCCGCAGCCAGTGTATTTTACAATATATTTTATATGTCGTGAAACGTCAAGTTAATCAAGTCATGTGAATTCACATTTTTTTTTTCTTTTTCTATTCTTATTTAATTCTGGCGACGACGGTGTCACTATTGTACCTGGAATAGATGTATGTCGGTGTCGTGGTCAGAATACCGTATTTGTGGTTTTTTGTGTAGGTACCTATATGTGTTCGGAGTGTGCATCTGGGCTTATTGGCTCGTTAGTCGCACGCATTCGAGATTGCTACAGATTTTATTGTATTTTTTGGAGTTTTATTGTGTCTAGTTTGTGATCTCGAGGCGGTAGCGTGGGTGTAAAACCAGCTAATGAACAATAGCCTCCAAGGTAAACGGCTGACGAGTCGGTTCATTTATATTAATTAGTAGGTACCTACCTAATACTACCATTTTTTCTTTTATATATATATTTATTATACTGTTATTTATTTATTGCTATTTATTATACTGTTATCACATGTCAGATTATTTACGAGACTAAACAATAAAGAAAACCTGTAATAGCAATTTTGTCTGATTTTAAATCTCATTTTATTTTATATAAATATATATATACTGGACGTAAAGGCTACCTTAGGTTTATAAAACCAAGAGCTGATTGCGTCAACAATCATATTATAGCACAAACATTAATATTTTGTACTTATTTACAAATAGTTTATTCATATTCAGAAAGAAATTATTAAATTAAATAATAAAATAGGTATGAATTAAAAAATAAAAATGCAGAAAAATGTTATTTGTTAACACAGAATCAATATAAACATTACCGCACTATTGTAATAATTTCAGGAACTAAATATGCATATACAACAGATGTGCGCCCCCTCTGAATTCCAAAAAATATAGACTCACAATATGTTTTATATAGACATAATTTTAGACAAGGTATATATGCGTCCCCCCATAAAATATTTCTGGATCCACCCCTACTATATAGTACATTTTAACCTATATAATGTATATGAGATGTGAATCGACATGTGTGCGTTTCCCTGCAGAGCTTAGACCCTGCGAGAGTGTTGTTATCATAATCATAATCACTGTTATCATATGTTATTATCATCGTGTTTATAAAGAATAATCAAATTACTACGCGGTCTCTCGTAAATCGCGAAACCAACAAACACTGTCAATCGCAAATATCAATACAGAGTATATCACCTGCTATAATATGTTGTTCCGGATGTGCTATAATACACAGTCATGTGCTATAATACACAGTCCAGCTCCTCAAATTGTATGTAATACGACATTTTAAATGTATAGTAAGAAATTAGTAAGTGTGTTAATCCAATTAACTAAATTTAAACTTTTAGTTTAGGTAATATTTCACAATAATACTGCTTTTCGTATTATATTTCAATTTAATATAATTACCTATAGATTATTGTTATTTGATTAGGTACTATTATTTCATCAATTCGTATTCTTGGTGCCGGTTATATGGTAAAGAAATAAATGCATACGAATATATAAGATATAACAGATAGACATAAAATACAAAATATTACAATGCATACATAAATTCGAATACTATAAATAGGAATATCAATAAAGTTTTTTTTTGCATCTAAACTTTAAATAATAAAAATTTTAAAATAGTTCATTAGAAGACGAAAATTTACATAAATTATATATGTTTTAATTGTTGTTGTTCATACCTATTTACCTATTATAATATATACAATATACATAGTAGGTTGTAGGTAATATGATATATAATATGTATATAGGTATATAGTGAAATTATATTATGAGTGTATAAAACTGTAAACTGCAAATTATAGGAATTTTGTTTTATTCATTGAAATAATGACATTATTAAAAAAATTGTAATTACAGGGAGTTATGTTATACAGTGTGCGACAAAAAGATCTGCATAATTATGATGGATAATAAAAAAAAAGTTATCATACATTTATACAAGTTATATATAATATATACTATACCTACATTGTTTTATTTTTAGCTGATTTAAAAAATTGTTTCACAAGTGGTATTTTTCATCACCAATATACATTTATAAACGTGCTTTGAAAAAAGGATATTATATAGCCAACACGGTAATATATTCATTGGATATTATAATACTACTGTGTTTTTTTTTCTTTGAAAATACCTCAAACCTGATAGGTTTAAATACCCACTGAAAAATCTGGTAACTATAATGGTTATTATTCGTCTAGAAATGGCAGGTATTTATAGGTACTTACTTCCAGAAATATTATCGTAAGAGTAATGAATAACTTCAGAAATAACCTGCAAATGTGGACTATGAAGGACTTGTAAGATTTGTTTTTAAATTTTATACTTTGAGTAATATTTTTTTCCGCATTCTGTATAATGTATTTTTGAATACTTCCATCAAAAGTTGAGAATATTTTGGAGGTTTTATCAAAATTTTGTTGCATGTTTATTGGAGTTCTTTTTTTAGTTATATTTAGGTATCACCAATTTTTAGTATTATAAATGCATTTTATACGAAAAATAGGATTTTGTAGGAACTGACTTATCTGAAAAAATATTTTATTCGTAATTCTGATCTTTAGGCATATAATGTTTTAACTATATGTCATATACTCACTTACGCATGCATCTATAAAATATTATTATAACTGTATATATAATTTTCAAAATTGTTATCTCAAAACCTTTGATTGTTTGAAATGCCTAGGTATACGACTTTTAAACTTTAAATGGGATATGAGAAGGCAATATCTAAATATTTGACATGATTTTAATTCTCTATAATTTAAAAAAAAATTTGGTGTTTGAATCGTCTATCTAAAATCTAACTCAAAGTTGTAAGATGTTGTATTTTTTATTTATGTAAATAATTATTATGATTATGAAAAAGATACTGTAATACGTCGGCCATATGCGGAGGAGTCAAAATGCAATCATACGGGTCGTACTAGAACAAAACCAGGTTGGAAAAAAATACTCAGAATGCCAAGATTAAGATGGAAACATATTATTAAGAAGGATCCGTGGAAGCATTAGGAAGAGGTATGGATTGGGAAAACTAGCAATAGATAGAGAAGAATATAAAATTGAGTGTGAGACGAAATGGTCCTATAAGTGGCCTTAATTTAAGAAAAAAAAAAAGAAGACGTTGAATTATATTATTGTATTTTAAAATTTTATAACAGTAAAATTCACGTTCGTCACAATGTCACATTAGATCCTCTCTTATTCGCGATTTATTATTATCATTATTATTATTATTATTATTATTATTATTATTAGTAGTAGTAGTAGTAGTAGTAGTAATAGTAGTATGGGTATATAACGAATTTTCATGAATTTCGAAATTCGAATGGAATTAGTTTTACTGGAATAAATATAATAACCACTACATTTTCACATGAACCAAATCATACTGAAGGGCATTTAGCTGAATAAAAAAAAAATCAAGGTTGTTACTGGAGAAAAACGATTCTACAACACTCCTAATAGATATCAAGTCATGTTTGACCAATTTTGAAAAACAAATTTTCTATTATGGATTTAGTACTGGTAGAGTTGCCAATTGCTATAATTAGACAAGAATTCAAGATATAGAGAGATGATTCAATAGTACCTAGGATATCATATAGAAATAATGAGAATTAAAATTAAAAGTAAAATATATAAATATATACAATATTTATAAAGAGGATTTACATTTGAAGTTAAGCAGTTGTGCTTCATTCATGTGAATTTTTTTAAGTGTTTGACAATTTTACAATTAAGTATATAAGGTAAACACTCATAAACATAGTAGGTACAATAAGTAGGTACCTACTGAAAAATATGAATAACCGAAAATTCATTTTCCGACCGAATATAGGTACACCTAGAACAATTTTGGTAATCATCCTGTATATAATATTATGTATTGATGTACAATATACGATGATTTATGTGTATATATTATATAAGGCGATCTGCTTGTATTATATATATATATATATTTATACGTAATATACGAGTAAGTCCGTCAATTGTGATTTGTCAGCTGAGGAAAAAAAATTTAAATAAAAAGTGATGCGTCTGCGAAAAACTGAATGGCCAGCGGTAAAATGACCCTGACCTCCATTATCCCTAAATTATTATCGTTACATATATTATCGTATGTTCGCAGAACGCGATAAAATGTTGACGATATATGCGATTTATATTTTCACCTTTACCACGCTTCACACCGCAAATCACAATATACGAGTATAACTCTATATACAAGGCTAATAATAGTCATACATCGTATAGTATAAGTATAAATATTACAAGGGGTCTAGATGTCTAATAAATAAGGTACAAATACGAAACAATATTGGTATAAAAATCGAAAAATTCATTTATCAAATTGACATTTTTATATGGCGAAATAGATTTTTCACGTTCCACCACAGTATACCACAGTATACCTACCTATATATTATAAAATAGTAGCTGAAAACTTCTGGACAAATGCAGTACCTATATACTTTCCATCAAATTTATAATTATATACTATCGAACGATGCGTGTTTTCGTTGTTTTTAAAATTTAGTACTTCTCCGAGGTGTAGAATTTAATGATAAAATTTTTTTTGAGTAAAGAAATGTGAAAAACTGCTGCACCGAGTATTTTATTGGAAAATGTAATATTATTGATTATAATGTATAATCAATAATGGTGCTATAGTGTTATAAGTTATAACTATACACATATGGATAGATGCGTCAATTTTAATGGTGCTTAATATGTAAAAAAAAAAAATATATATATACAGTGGAACCTCTATAAGTCGAACCTCGATAAGTCGAAAACCTTGATAAATCGAAAAAAATTCTGTTCCCTTGCGAAAACCTCGATTACTCGAAAAAAAAACTATAGATAACTCGAACATATTG
>JAIPRL010001322.1:53706-87295 GCA_025469235.1 Pemphigus obesinymphae
TCTCAAATTTTTAGTCAAAGTAAAATAACAAATTATCTATTGTAAAGTTGCAACACATGTTTTATTATATTTTTTTTGTGATGATTTTTTTAAATTTAAATAACCTACATAATCACATTTTTTTACACTGTATTAAATACTACTTAAAAACTTTAATACATACGTACATTTTAAAAACTCTTCAAGTCGAATTTTTTTTATAAAACCTTGGTAGCTCGAAAACCTTAGTAAGTCGAAACCTCGATAAGTCGAAAAAAATTGCATTTCCCTTGAATTTCGACTTATCGAGGTTCCACTGTATATATATTTAAGAATATAAGTTTTAGTTCAATAAATTATTAACGTATTTTTCTAACTTTACCAATCGTTTTTGTACCTATTGGCTATTATTAGTTATTTATTATTTACGAAACAGCCCTATCGCGTCTATATAATTAAATAAATTCCCATCTGCTGTTTCCTGTACAGATTGAATATTCCTCATCCTCCCCACGATTACACCCCTGTTTTACGTGGGTATCTTGAATATTACTACTTTAGCGGACCGGTCGGCATGCAAATAATCTGTCCTTTATAACCAATGTCCTCTGTTGAAAAATCGATTCTCCTACGCTCTTATATCTCTTATTGATTTCAAAGTCCCTGCCCGTACCACTCGCTTTTCTTATACCCCTCGTTCCTCTTCTAATTTCCACCATAATTCTCCTTTAGTCCATCTCGTGCGAATAGCAAACAACGACCCATCCTTTTGTCCATAATAAAACGTTTTATTTCTCTTTATACCTACACAAATAACCATTATTAATTGCATGTTCTTATTTTGTACGTATATTATTAAACTCGTTTTTTTTTTTTTTTTTTTTTTTCTTCGGGGGCTTGTCCCGTTGTTCCTGTTAATAAATAAACAAATAAAAGGACCACACTAAAAATCACGTGGTCACTTGTCACCCTTTCGTCGTCGTGACGTATTTCTATTTTCAACGTACCTGCCTATATAATGTGCGCACGATAATAGCGTTTAACCGATTTAATTTCACGTTGTGTTAACGTCGTCATCTTTATCAATTACCTCAGCTCTATAACGTTAAAGTTACACACGCAATGGCACGTGTAAATCTATATATATATATATATATATATATACTATATACTATATATATATTACTATATATTCTATACATCATAATATGTAATAATATATATTATGTATACGCGTAATATGACCATCAGAAACTACACTGCAGTATTGTACTGCACGTGCGCGTGTGCTGACGGACGAGCTGTTCGAACAACTGTTGCTGCGTGTAGCGTAGTGTGGTATAATAATAATAATAATAATAATAATAATAATAATAATAATAATAATAATAATGTGGTCGTCGCCGCCGCCGCCGCCGCCGACGAGGCACAGGTGTCCGAAAATCGATTATGCATACGTTTTGGAACCAATTTGTCATAGTCGAGAAACGGAAAAATGAGAGAAAAAAAAAAAAAAAAAGAAAAAAAAAAAAAAAAACAAAAAAAAAAGCGACAACAATAATAAAACAAAATAAAACGTGTAAAAATAAAAACGAAACAAATACCGTCTGGACCCCATAAAAAACAATAGCACACTATCCCCACCACTCCCACGCTCGCTATACACCGATATAAAATGTTATAATACGGACGGCCGTATAACATATATAATATACAGTATGCACGCATACGATATACAATATAATATCGTACCTATACGCACTTGTCGTTTTGACAGGCGATCCGAGACTTTTTTTTTCGTCGAAACTTTGAGATTACGGTCATTTCAAACAAATCGCGTGTGCTTTAAACGATTTACGTAGACTTTACCCACGCGATGGGTATACTGTGCTTTTGTACGGATTTGTGCTCACTTTGAACCGCAAAAAAACCGATTGGAATAGAATTTCAAAAACTGCGAATACACGCGAAAAACCCGTAACTACGATTTGAGATTGATATAACAATAATAATAATAATAGTTCGATCGAATTTAAAACGTCGATTTTCACGTCGTTCGCGCGTTAATATTTTATATAATTTCATTTATACGCGGTGTAACACACAACCCAATATATATATATATATATATATATATATACCCAATATAATCAATATTCATCAATCATCGCGTATAGGTATTCACATACGAATACGACGAAAGGGACGGAAAACTTGTTAAATCGTTGTACAATTTTATGCGTTTCTCCCTTGTCGAGGAGCAAGATGTTTTTTTTTTTTAAATATACGAGTAGGTATACGTATACGTACCAAACGAAACGTACGCGTGTCGTATTACCACCAACAAGTTAATGGTTTTTCTTTGTTTTGTTTTGTTTTGTTTTGTTTTTTTTTTTTACTCAAGTTTGAAACCATACAGTTGCCAATGCAATACCAAATAGTATTTAATAATATCTATATTCCATATTATATATATATATATTTTTTATGACTTATGTTATACAAAATATGCTTGTATAAACAGCAGCGAAAACAACGTAATTCGTATATATGTTCAATGTTCATATATATTATAAATATGGTGGTCCAGCGCCTATGAATTCCTCAAATTTCAGTATTGCAATTATGAAAATATAATATCCGATTTCTTCTATTTAATAATTGACCGTTAAGTTTTCTCATAACCACATACAATAAATAATTTCGCATAACGAGTAAAATATCAGTAAAGCACCTAAACAAAAATCGAAATATTATCAATACACCTATATTATTAGGTATTATTATTATCGTGATTTTGATGAAACTGGGATTCTACAAAATAGGCACCTATATGTGTAAACCTATATTGTGTTTTTATACTGACGTAAAAAAATGATATGATTTAGCGAAAAGGGGCGTATTGGCAGTGTCATATTTTATAGCTATATAAACTTTGGCAGAGTTGCAGACAAGACTTTTTTTAACATATATTTTGACATGAATTATAGTAAAATGAATGAAAAAATACTAGAAAAAAATGTATACAAACAAAATAGTCATATATCTACATATAAAATAATAATTTTAAAAAATCATTACAAACTATCGAATATATGCGCATGTTATGTGAATATAAAGAAAGAACTTTAATTGAAAACTAAACTTATTATTTACTTTTTAGTATTTTTCTTTCTAGCTATACGGTCATTTAAAAAATACAAATAAAATAAATTCCTATACTTTTAATTTCATTTTATTAATTGTCTATTACAAATGTATCATTATGGTTTTAAAACAATAAATGTATATATTTCAAATTATTATATTTTATTATAATATGTAATATTTATATTTTATATAAATGTATACAGGACCGAATTTATAGTTTTGGGGGCTTTACACAAAAAACGAACGAAAAAAAAGGCTTTTTGAAAAAATATTCCAAATTACTCAAGTTATTATCTGTTTTCTAAAATGCCCAGCTGTTCCTCCTTAAAAAAAAAAAAAAATCCGGCCATGTATGTATAATTAGCATTCTTTCACTGTTTTTCTTTCGTCTTATCCCAATTTTAAAGACCCTAAAACGAGAGGGAGCCCCCTATTAGGGCTCTTAGCACTTAATCAACTCAAAGTGGAATGACCACAAAATATTGGACGGCTCGTACGATATTATAATTTATATTAATATTTGGTATAACGTAATGGTATATATAGGTATATATAGTATATATATACGTATTGCAGTTTGTAATCGGCAGTGGCAAATCGGCTTAGTTGGCGAAAACAAACAAGTCGTAAAGAGAGAGAAGGATAAAAAAAAAACCGAAACGAAAATATTATAATATATACGGCGTCGGATTATTGTTATGATTAGCTGGCTTATCGTGCGGGGAATATAATATTAAAACCAAGGACTATAGCTGCGATTACAGTTGTATATATAATAGTAGCTGTTTGCGTGAAAATAAAACACACGGCGACAAATATAATATTTGTTGTAAATATTAAAAACGCGGTGATTCGATGGTGTAAATAATAATAATAATAATGTGCATATACGGTCATGTGCGCGCGGATGAAAATTTGCAGCAGCCGTTTTTACAGAAAAGAGAGCAGAGAAAAGGACCAATAAATATATTTTATTATACAATACATAAATATATATTATATATATTATTTCATATACAGTAAATACCTATTATTGATATTTAAATTATATTGAATATAATTATATATATATATACACGCGTGTGTGTGCATTTTGTAGGCTTAAATGGCTAAAATCGAAATTTAGAATTTAGTTTACGGTATATACATATATATATACATATGTGTATATTGTGTGTTTTTGTACGGTATAAAAAAGCAACCAGCGCGATTTCTGTGGCGGTACTTAGTAATATATAAAATAAGAAAATTTATCATTTAGGACACTTTCAAGCATTTCTTGAAATAAAATTCTTGAATGCTATTTATTTTGGAAAATTTAATTATACAGTATATTATATTATCTAATATAATAAAATGGAAAAAATGTATCTTCGAAAAAATAATATAAAATAAAATAATATCGGAATTAAAAAAAAAAAAAAAAAAAACAACAAATTAATGTATTAAATATTTATATGTTTAGCTCGCCTGTAAAATATAGGTAGGTATAAGTAGTTTTTAGTGTTTTAGAATTTTAAGACTAATATTTCCACATACGATTAACACACCTCCTTCTCTTGTTTATTTTATGATATTAAGCTGTAATTTTTAATTAATTTATATTCAATTTCAATCGGTGTAAAAAATTCTAAAATGTTACTTATAAAGCGATTAGTTATTAAATCAAATTAGATGCACCCAACACACCCTATTGTGTACAACTATTACATATTTTGATAGTTTTTTTAAATTATTAAATTTTAAATCATGATGAATGTCTGAGCATATAATAATATATATATATATATATATAGTATAATATATGTATTCAGTATTGGTTTGGTCATGGGCTTTAAATCATAATTGGCTTTAAAAGAAAGTGTGAAAAAAGTTAAAATGTGTAGCTTGTTTTAGTACGGAAAATCAATAATTCTAGGTCATTCTCGTATTTCTCGTATGTACTCGCACGAATCGCATATTCCTGTCCGAAAATCACTCAGACTCGCCCGAAAAAACATTGAAATTCAAACAGACATCGTTATAACGAATGTCTTTTTTTAATGAATGACTTCAAACGTTATGTAATGATAAAAAAAAAACAACCATTTGCCATGTCTATATACACAGCTATAATACGCATGACACATACCTATATAGCTAATGCAGTTATGAGCGTCAAATAAATTATATTCTTATAATAGGTGGGACAATGAAGAATCCTAGGGAAGGGTGTTCAAAAGGGATTTAATTGTAGTACATAATGCCATCTTTAACAGTGTCACAATTTTCAATTTTAATTAAAATATATATTATATTAGGTATATATTAGGTCATAAAACAATAAATTAATGACGCTTTAGATAATATAATATCATCTGTATATTTTGTGATAAACTAAACTGCTTAATATTATAATTTACTGCTTATATCATGAAAATATTAAAAATATAGTTTTATGCAGGGGCGTACGCAGAGGGAGGGGACCCCATTGCCAGTATAATTCTACTTTTTTATGTTTCATATTATCAATGTTATATATTATATATACAGTGACGTATTTTCAACTTTTTTTCTGGTGGGCGGGTCTAAATATATTGAAAACCGATCATTAATATAATGATATTTACATGAATTTTCCGTACCTAACCCTTGGACCTCCTGTCCATAAATACTCCACTATATATATATATTATATTATATATACATTATAATATACATATTTTTAACAGAACCTATTTTATTATAACACTCAAATAGCACATACTTTATTCTTCCATGCCTAATCTCTTGTGTCTATACTATGATTACTTATATTTATTTTCAAGCTCTTCCCATTGAAAAATCCTACGTACGCCACTGGTCTTACGGTTTGTGAAAATGGTGTTATTATTATAATGTTTTAAGTTATGATAAAAAAAATATTATTCTGTACCACCTCAATTGTACGGATCTAGGACAAAATTCCCCCAGAGATAAATAAAATAAAAATGAATGAAAACAGTGATGAAGCATGAATACATACCCCTAGTAGGTATTTTTTTTTTTAAATACCACTCCTATACCCCTGACTCCTCCATAGACCATATTATTATTTATTCTATTGGGTATCTATTGTCGTCAAAATATTGAAAAAGGTTTTTTGACGAAGATAATAATAACATATGAATATAATAATATATTAATAATTAATAAAATTAAAAAGTATTAACACTTGTATAAACTTTAAAGTTGCTCCGGTCGCAAACTTATACGTCGGCTATTGTCACTAATGTTTTTGACTGTCATAATATCACAGAATTCTGTGATAATATGTCGTGCCTTGTACTTATCAAAATAAGGTAACGTCAAATTATTTACTGTCCATAATTATCTTTTATCAGTTATCTTTTAGATAATAAAAATAAAAAAATAATTACTTCAATATTTCCTTATTATCTATTATCTATTTTACGTATGCGTGTTTAATAAAATGCTAAATCTTTTTGAATCACATTTCATTGTTTTTATTTTTGTCGGGGGGGGGGGGGGGAGGGGGATTTTGTTCGTTTACCATTTTATTTTATATCCAATTATACACTCGATCCATGACATAATGTATTTATGTGTTTATATTTCATAATATAATGACACACATTATATCATTTATTATTTTGTTAAATTCGGCTTTTAAAACTAAATTGTTGAAGTATAAAATATACTTTACTGTCTGAGCTAATCGCACTTTTTTTTGGAATTTTTCATTCATATGCCCTCTTATAAAGACAAGAACCAAAGATTATTTTTAAGAGAGGTTACAGAATTTAAAGAAATTTCCAAAAAAAATTAAAATTTAACAATTGGAAAAAAATAAACATAATTTAAAATCACTAGCTCACATCGCTCAGAATCTAGAATGTTTTAATTTATCACTATATTTTGTTTGTTATTTATTTTCTTAAAGTATTATTGAAAATTTGTATTACCTATATTATGTTTTAGGCTTAAATCTGTCTGAAATAAAATAAAAAATTAACAGAAATTTGTTTATAAATTAGAAAAATACTAAATACAGCGACCATAGTTACTATATATCATTAAAATAATATATATATATAATATAATATTATAAAGCTAGGATCCAATTATGAGACCGATTGGATCTCTCACACTAACAGTTTGTGTATATAGTGTTCTCTCTTTTCAACATATTTGCATGTCACATGTGCAATATGTTTATACTTTTTACCATAAAAATAATAGGTTCATACACCGTACATTGATTACAATTAGTATATTCAAATATTTATGGACATATCTGCATAAAATATAATATATATGTTTTTTTAATATGCAAAATAGACGATAAAAGAAAACCATTTCATAGAAATATTGATCAAAATTAAATCTCCCCGATTATAAAATATTTTATAGATTGAAAAGTCGTCGGCTGTAAAATTATTTAGATTAACATTTTGTTTTTAGTAGTACCAGTAATTAAAATTGTTTTAAAATTAAAAGTGTTCAACGAACATTATTTTTGTCATTTTTGAATTCTATATATATAATACATAACGTAATGTCAACTAAATCTATTACATACATAACACACAATTTGTATTTTATCAATTTAACCTAATATTTAATAAATAATTCTGGTTATAGTTATACTCGTGTTACAATAATTTCAAATATAGAAGATATTATGGGTATTGTGGTTTAGATAAAAACAAATGTCGATAGTTCTCATACTATAGTGCACGAACACTTCCCCCCCATTTCATAATCAAGTGTACATTATACTTCCGAATTATTCGGTTATAGTGCCCGTGTGAAATGCGGGTATTTTTTTATTCAGAATATCACGTCTGTGAGAACGATATTTAAAAAGATTAGATCGAGTACATGATTATTTAAAAAAAAAAAAATGCGCTAAAGATGAAACTATTTCAAACAATTTCGTATTTCATATTATTACAATAATAATATATTATACGTATAGCTAGTATATTTCTAATTTACTAATCAGAATTTGAGCTTTAAAACAGAGTTAACTCATTTTTTTAATAGCAATTTATTAATACAAAATATTTCATTGTTATAAATTAGGTATGCGAATCATAATTAAAAATAATTTTACGAATTATTTTTGCATAGTAATTTAATATAACCAATTAAACATATATATATTCAATTTTTGGTTTTGTTGAGAATATATTATACATGTAGTATCATGGGTTTTGTATAAAAATACAGTTTTTGTAAATAAATTATATACCAGAACATACTTTGAAAACATATGCTTCTAGGTCAATTTCACACTTGAGGCTGCGTATATATTTACTGCACAAAACGTACATTTTATGAATTTAAAATACTGGAATGTTTTTAACGAACACTCATTAATATTATAGGCATTATTCTTTTTTCAACCATTTTGGTATCACGCTTGTTGTTTTATTGTCACAAATGTATGCAACTATGACACTATAGGCGTTTGTAGAAATGTTAATTAATGCATCATAAAGAAGGGGGTATATGAAGTAACAAATTTTCTTTGTACCTAATTATTGTATTTTTGGGATTTAAAATTTTGGAAAAAATTAACAATTTATGTTATTACCCACATATTATATTCCGAAAACTAGAAAAATGTGTATGAGTATAGTTATATTATTTCATATAATGTAGTTTAAAGTTGTGGATGAACTTTATAAGTTTTACAACGGTAATATTTTTCAACTTATTTTAAGCATAATAGAATATTTTGTATTTTTGGGTATTGACAAAGACATAAAATTAAATTTAAAAACAAGATTAATCAAACTATATTCCCTGTCTACAAGACTATACAAGTATTCCGTCAGCACCTATATGGGGAAGGGAGTTCGACCCCCTGGCGTATTTGCTAACAAGGGTCATAAGGGATAGGAATCATATTGAAGTCAATACATTTTTAATAGATATTATTAGAGAGCAACTGAGTGACCGAAAAAAGGTCAAAATATTAATTAATACACGAATGGCAATTTCATTGACAATTTATTTTGTTTACGTTTTTTAAAACTCTTTAGTAAACTCGATCAGAACCATTTTTTTAATACAGCGATTTGTCTTGATAAGACTTTATATAATTCTCTGAAGTTTTATTGCTCTGTTTTTTTTTTATATATATATATATTACATGTAAATTATATGGGTTTTTCAAGTTAAGCAAATGTCGAAAATCATATACCTAAGTAGTTGATTTGGTTTGGTCGAGGTATGCCGGATGTGTCCACTAGCTAATTTGACTGTGGAAGGTAGCTATTTGAGCATATAATATATAGACTGTAGAGAAACATTTACTTAAATTATTTGATTTTTTCATTTTGTGAACGAGATTTCTATAAAATATTGATTCACGATTGTTAGGTTTTCGTCGGAGGACAAAATACTTAGTACCGTCAGCGAAAATAATTACAACGGTAAACAATTTAAAATCTTGTTCGATAAGATTCAAAATAAAATTATCGTTATACACTCGCAATAATGTTTTGTCTAGGATCTCGCTAAACCTATACATATATATATATATATATATATATAAGCAGAGTCCCTGACCATATTTGAATTTTATGCCCAGGACATTTTTCAAGAGAACAACGATGCGTACAAGCCAACGAAGATTTGTACCTCAAACACGTCGTATATAATGCATGCATATCAATGCGTCGTAAAATACGCATTCGTTACATTAATGCAGTTGCCTATTACTTATTGCTTATTAGTATTTATATTATATAGTTATATACTTATACGATATTGGCCGTTTAAAAATGCGTTTCGTCGAGAAAACATTGCGTATTATTATTATTATTATTGGTATTATGTATAGTGTTTTTTTTTTTCTATATAGGTATAAGATATACTATTACGAAACTTATCGTATATCCAAGAACAATTAGTTCTGTGTCACTTAAGTATATGGAAAAATATCGATATTCAGACGATATAAATATAAAAATTATATAATCTAAAAAAATTTGTTTTTAAGTTTGGCGTTGATCGACACCGAGTCTTCTAAAGTCCAGCAGAGGGAAACAATTGGTAGGTATATAAAATACGAAACCGATATAATATCAATGTAAAAAAAAAAAAAATTACAGGTAGATACTTATACGTATATGCAAGTAATAAATCAAGATCTAATAATGCATGGAATATATACGATGAAGGACGAAAATGACTTTGTAAAGTTGTTTCCATTATTTAAAGAAACTTTAAATTATTATTTATAATTATTTCTTAACAATGTTATACAATACTACCTACACTATACGTCTTATATAATATATGTCTCTAGGTCTTATTTTATCTCACAGGCTACAATAATGCCAATACTTATAGTTATTATTTAGAGAATTTCACATTATTTTTCTAATCAATTAACCACCATAATGATCATAACTATTTGGATGTTTTAGATTCCAATCGTAGTGGGGAATATATAAATTTTACAATAATGTGTTTTTTTTTTTTTTGTATGTATACACTTTTTTCGGGTAGACGGACTCAAGTAATGATGTTTGGGGCAAAGAGCTCACTGGTAGCGAATTCATTCTAGTTGGTAATTTTACGATTTTCCCAGTAATTTTCTAATTTTTTTAGGTACATCCGCACTTGAGAAAGTTTGTGTGTGCGTTGTATTTTGTATTATACTTTTGTGCGTCAAAAATTAGACAAGTTTGGACGGGACGACACATGCTCAGCTTCGGATCGTGAGCGTTGTGTCTCGGTCGAGCAAATAATAATTATGGATGAGCGCGAAAATACAACGCACAAAATATAAAATGTGTTCACTTTTAAGCGTAAATAATAATGATCAAAAATGTATATAAATCAGAAAATAAACAATCTAGAAATTTGTAATTTACACTGTATATTTACTACAGCAGTACAGTACTATATTGACGTGATGAAAATTTCAAACTTTTTTTTACCACTTTTCAGGTACCTAACGAGATTTTTGATAGAAAATTTATTCTAATTAGTATTTTAAAAAGGCCATTTTTTTTATTCCTCGTAGTTTTATTACGAGGACGCTACACCCTACACACCCTATTTTTAAAAGGTTCTGCGTATAGGTAATTTATATGAAATTTCAAGAAAAATGAAAATCCAGTAATTTATAAATATTTCTGTATATTTTAAAAGTAATTTAAATATAGTCCTGTGCCAATATAATTTTTTATTGTTGTGTAATCACGATATTCGTTAAAATAATATGTCTAACGAGATTGCAAATAAATGATTCCAGATTGATTTTGGAGCCATATAACATTTAATATTAAAATTAAAAAAAAAAGTAATATTTCCGAGTTCACCTCGGAGCTTTTTTTCATTATTTAAAACACGACGTGCAATGGTATTGCTTACAAGTGAACAACCCTTTTTAGCATAATTCAATAATTGTAACTGTAGTTTTGGAAATAAATTTTTTTTTAAAAAGCGCCAAGGTGCACTCGAAAATGTTGTTCTCTTTAATTTTGATGGTAGATGATTTGGATCTAAATATACTACCGGATCATCGGATTGTTTGCAATCTTATAGCCGAACGTGTTTTACGGTACGAAAAATCACGGCGATTGTGACCACAGTTCGCTATAAACCTAACCAAAAATAATACTATATGTGCTGAACTTCGCTCAGAATCGTTTTTTTCGAATACAATATGATTTATCTTTCCTTTTAAATCTAAAATAATAATAATAATAATAATAATAATAATAGACTACGCTCGCTGTCTGCGGGGATCGGAAGGGACGGTCGATGGGAACGTCCACCATTCGTAAATGGATTTTTTTTTTTTTTTTACATTCGTGGTTGTTACGTTTTACCGGATATTTCTGCATAGATCGTGTACGTTTCTATTATAATAGTATTATAGGTGCGATGTGTATTTATGCAGACGCATATTGTATAATATCGTAATATATATATATATATATATATGTACACGTATATAGGAGATATCGGTGAAGTCGGATATTCACCGTATCCGCCCGTATGGTATATATTGTTACTTCTTTTGCGGTCGTGTACCAACATAATAAAAATATATTATTATACACGGCCCATATAGAAGGATGTATAATATATAGGCTGGCAAAAAAAAAAAAAAAAAAACACGTATGTATGTATGTATGTATATATATATATATATATATATATATATATATAGGTAAAAAGAAAAAGAAAGGAAGACCCTCTCCAACCTGTCAGACATAATATTATTATGTGTGCTCTTCATCATCTCGTGCGATCGTATCGTGGCCGGATAAACACGTACGAATTTTACACTGCATTTACAATAATATAATATTGGTACACAATATATAATACATATATAGGTACGTACGAAATCGTCGTTTAAGTATGTTTACACTTTTATATTGTTGTCCGCTGCAGGGCTTATATTATTATTGTTATCGTTGTTATATTCACAATAATCAATATATTATTATTATTATTATTATCATTATTATAATAGGTATGCGAACGTACAATATAATACCATGTATATTTTGTAGTAAATTGTAAATAATAATAATAATAATATAATATTATATTGATCAGCGACGTAATGTCACGTGTGAAAGAGACAATGACGTGCGGTACGCGCGAATTATGCGCCGAAAATCAAAACGATTGTATCTATCCATAATGTCTCGCTGTACACCGTACGCATTACATATTATACTTTATTGTCGTTATTCGCGAGCGAAAAATGGCGACCACCTCGTCTTCATTTACATAATATTGTATACGGGCCGCGAGTCGCGACATAATATTATATTGACGCGTCGTCATTATACACAGGCTAGGCCCAAAATACAGATTTACTTGTCATATTATATTATAATGATAATATTTACAAAATAACACAATAAATTACAATTAAATAGTACATTACCAAAAGACAACAGAAAAAAAGAAAGAGGACATATAATTATTATGAAGTACCTACCTATAGACATAGAAAAATGTGGGTCCTCGTTGACCAGACGCAAAAGACGTGTTTGAGCGAAGAGTTTATAAGATAACTCGGGGAAGAAATCGGAATAAAGTACGAAGTTTGACGAGGGGGGACCTTAAAATTATTTTTGGATAATGGTGTTGGGAAGTCTATTTTACCGGACAAAATTTTAGATAGGATTGTTAGATTCGCAGTACATCTACGATCCGCTAGACTACGTACATTTAGAAATCGGCGTATAGGATCGTAATTATGGGGAGGGCAAGTTAATTAAATTAAGGGTCCCATAGTATACACATCCATATTATAGTAGAGGACGAACTAGGGAACAGTAGAGACTTTTCAATTAATTATTAAAATTCAATTTTAACTTTGACGATATTATTTGGACGAATCCAAGGACTTTAAAAGCTTTACATGATATTTCCTCAATATGTAACTTTGGACATAAAGTAGGTGACAGTCGAAAACCAAGGTCTGGCAGAAAATAAGGATGTCAATGGAGTCAATTGAATAATTACAAAATATTGGATGATAGT
This sequence comes from Pemphigus obesinymphae, assembly GCA_025469235.1. NCBI lineage: Eukaryota > Metazoa > Arthropoda > Insecta > Hemiptera > Aphididae > Pemphigus > Pemphigus obesinymphae. Next base: position 67,351 of record JAIPRL010001322.1, read on the forward strand.
TCCGTAAATAAGACATTTGTTGGCATTTAGAGATGTTAAGTGTGAGACTAAGGGACTCATCTCAATATACTAATCGGTTTAGGTCAAATTGGAGAAGCAAAGCGTCCTGATTATAGCTTACACGCATGAATATAGTTTAATGTTATCAGCGAATATGAGTAGACAAGCATGATGTAAAACATAAGATGCGCCATTAACAAGAAGGGAAAACAATAATGATAAGAGAAATAGCACCTTGAAGTAGGAGTAATAATATCAAAATTATCATTATGTACTATTACCCATTGTTTTCCGGACAATTAAATAAGAAGAAAATCAGGACAAAAACGGTCCGCCAAAACTTGAATCAGATAACATTTTAATAAGTATACTGTAATTTACACGATAAAAGATCTTAGAGAAGTCTATGTAAACAAAGTCTACTTGGGAATGTTGGAATGTTGATTCATAGATTCTAATACATATATGTTGAATACAAGGTTATAAGTTACCGTTGATCGACTTGATAGAAAACCATGTTGTTCATCAATCAAGATGGTATTATTAACTGAAAGTTGGATAGAATGTAGGCCTAATATTTCAAATATCTTAGCAATTATGAGAGGTAAACAATGGGGCGATAGTTTACAACTTTAGAAGGGATTCCTGATTTTGTAATTTTTAGAACAGAAAGGAATTTACCTTTATCAAGTGACTTTCTAAATAAGAATAGAAGGGGACTATCTGCAGAGCTGATCAATTGAATGAAAAGGACTTTGGAACTACATGGGCAATTGATTCATATATTTTCGTTCAGAAAATTCGTTTTAAAATAGAAGAAATTATAGTGTTGGAGGAGTTTGTCTGTGGCTTAGATTCAAAAGAAGTAACTTTAATCTCAATAATATAGCTTTTCACGGGTGCTAGAATTTTTAGATTTTAATTCAGAAATTTGAGTAGATAAAGTGAAAAGTTGGTTAGTCCGTAATGAGGCGATTGTTTGATGAAAAACGTCATTGGATGGTTGATCCGTAGAAGAAGTAGAACGAATATAAGGGCGAGTAGTAGTGGATGCTATAATGACTGCTGATGAATTAATTTTTTGTTTGGAATTATAGTATTGGAATTCATTGTGGAAAAGTATCAGTTTTGACATAATGTTACTGAACGATAAAATCTCCAAAACAGAAGTTTTTATTACATAAAAAATAACAACTTTATGGCATCCGTTATTAAATTTCAAAAATTAATATAAGAAAATATATGTCCTTTTAAACGTAGTATATAATTTATTATAAAAGATTCACTATATGCACACGATGTATAATGAGCGTATAACGCGTATATATTCTCTGTGATAAGGTAAATGAACGTCGGTGACGGTATAACGTCATTGATTTAAAATTCAAACATACCTTGTATATATTACAACCAGGTAAAACAGATGATCCAGTTAAAAAATGATAATAACAAACTTTTGATACCTACGATCGGTTTCGAACTTTCAAGTATGAAAAAAACAGCGATAATGAACATAAACTATTACAAATATACGTTCAAACGAAAAAACTGAATACAGTGACCTAAAATTTATAGATAGATATAATTGGGTAAATATAAAATTAATGAGAACTTAAAAAACGATATCACAACACTACGACAGTTATCAAAATGTATAAGGACAATCGATTGTTAAATTAACAATGTCCCTCGCAATTATGCACTAAATATTAGTAACTATGACAACGTATAGATAGAACGGACGGACACAATGGAGATATAATGTATCTAAATTTATGTTTAGAAACCTAAAATTCGTCCAGATACAGATGGGGGAAGTTGGTTTATACCGTTTCTTTTGGTCATCGGACAGGATAGTGTATTATAATTATTATTTTACATTTGAAAACAAAGATAAATCATTCGTTCGTTATAATAGTATAATTTAAAAAAAAAAAACGGTAACCATGACAATTTTATTTTATTTTTTTATTTCTTCTTTATTTATAAAATGTAAAAAGTGGTTTTTCTTTACGCTTAAGGAAACTACTAAAAATAATAATTATGTCTTCATTATTAGATTAGGTTAAATTAATATGCTATTAAAAAAAAACTCTACTCCAAAACTTCTGATCGACTTCTACCTGAAAAAATGTATATAGACAAAAAAGACGCATCATTATTACAATAAAATAATAATACGAATAATGCAGGTAAGTACTTGCACCGGTAAAAGGATAAAATCAGAAACCCACGTAATTTTTTTTAACTTGATAAATATTGATAAAATGACCTATAGGTACGTAAAAAAATACTTATAAAATACTAATATACAGATTTACTTGTGATTTTTTTATTATTTCTGTAAAACCTATTATACAGTTATTATACCTACTACTAATAAAAAAAAATATAACTATATAGAATAAATATGTATTTTAAAAAGATTTTATATAGGAATTGAATATCTATATTATACGAGTATATAATATTTATTTACACATTATACTCTTATAACTTATAAATGGTAAGTCGTTAGTTTTGTACATTTTTAATGTTTTATATTTTTAGTGTATACATTTTGAGATTTTAAATAATATTTTTCAATATTTTCAAAATTGAAAGGCTTTTTCTTAAATTGCATAATGCATTTATAGTATTATTATAATTGTATAGTAGTATCGATGCGCCTACCTACTATGAAATAGGAGTAGGTACCTACGTCCTACTTGATTTTTCCTGAATTACTCGGTCTAAACTATACAATAAAGTTTGATGGTACCTACTCACTAGAATGACATATTGTTTCAATATTATTGAATATGTCTTAAATTTCCAACTTATTACCTATATAGAGGTATGTACGTATACTTAAATATAAGGAACAAAAAAAAAAAAAAAAAAAAACGCAATACTGACTCGTATTTGAATAATATCGACATTGTGTGTATTAGGTTGATTTAAATTCCGAGACATGTCTCGAATATACATACTAATTATATATTATGCATAATATTATATAGGTATTTAGCGACAAATGTGTATAATATGTATAATGTATATATGTATTATAATTTATAATGAACAACACTATAGGCGCCTTACTATAATATATCAGACTGCTGCTTGCTGCTGCTGCTGCTGCTGAAGGAATATTCAATTTAATTTAGACGACACGCATTGCTGCAGCTGCTGTCGGTGTCACGTTACAGTTTTACACTCATATTATAGTATTATACATACCTACTAATATACCAATAAAACAAAACAAAACCAAAAAAAAAAAAAAAACGAAAATGAAAAGGGAGAGGAAAATAAGAACCGATTCCGAATAACAGCCACAATACTATAGAGAGTTAAACGATTTCAAACGAACCGAATCGACGAGTCTTGTATTATACGGGGTGTGGCGAAAAATCTCCCGAAGTTTTAGTGGTCAGTAAATAAGAACATAAATTATCCCGAATAGATATACCTATAATATAGTTTTATTTTCATTGAATTTTAAAAATGATATATGATGTATATTTTATTATACGACGTCTTTCATAATTCGTACATATTTACATAGTTTTACATCACTCTTGTAATCACATTTACACAACAAGTGATTTCTAAACGAATAGTAACCCTAAACACTTTCAGATTTTTAGTGGGTGTTTGAAGAATTCAGCTTTAATTTTTGAGCGTGTCCTCAATGGTAAAACATAGATATACAGTAGTGAGATTTCGTAAATTTATTGGCTAATATATTGGTCGTCATTGCTTTATCTCAGAATGCATGAAAATATATATCGGTATCAGTATTTGTGAACGACCACGAAGTACGAACGCCACTAATATCTGTGAAATAGAACATGAACGTGAACGATATTCACGTTTTTAAGGAATTTGAACGATTTTCAGGCCGTTCAAATTAAATTAAAATACATTTAAAATTTCGCTATAAACCCAATAATTGGAATAATAAAATATAACCATAAAAATGGTTCATTCCCATTTTGCCGACAATAAAAAACCGTTTTAATAGTTTAAAAAAAAAAAATCCCATTTAGCTGACGGTGAAAATACGAATATTGTATTCGTATACTACCTATTGTAACATTAAATGTATTATATAGCTACCTATTATATACTCAATTATGCAAGTGTATTTCAATTTCAGTTTATTTTGTTAATCAGGAATTATTTTAATTTACAATTATGTTATTATTTTCTGGAAATACTCTTTTTGACAGGAAGACTTAATGTAATCGTTACATGTGCATTCATTTTCTAATAAAAAAAAATTGATATGAATGGCACTTTTAAGAGGTCACTTTTTGATTTTTCGATTATTTAACACCAAATACCAAAACTACCAAAAATTCGTAAAAACACGGTTTTGTCAAAATCAATTATGGTTATTTTTACGGAACTCTGAAAGAAATTCTAGTTTTTATATTTACAGTAAATAATAACATATTATAATATTTATCTCACTTTATTTACACTATTATTGTACCTATCCGGCAATTATATTTATTTTTTTTTAATGAAAATACGCCACTAAAACCCAGTATATGCATTAATAAGGTGTTTTATATGCGGTATCTATACTGAACGGTGTCGGCGAACTCCCGACTCGGTCGACTGGGAAGATACCATAAAATTACTATAGAAGTACTCAAAAGTCCCGTTCCGTGGGCCATCTGTAAAAGAAAAACGATTGTTTCTACGGACCGTTAATTTTTCGGTAAATACCGATTTCAACCTATGTGAACCTATATGAAGGACACCCGTATACTTTTGACATATATATATATTTAAATTTCGGATAACTCGCAAGTTTTTAAAAATTTTTTTTTTTTATATCATTATTATTCACCTACAATTTGTTGGGTAGAAAGTACTTTCTTGCAGGGCTTGAAACCGGTATCATATATCGATTTAAACCTTTACAATATCGAAATCGAAATCGAAATCAAAACCAAAACCGGAAAAAACGGATAACGGTATTAAAAATCAAAATCAAAACCGAAAAAAATGGAAAACGGTACTGAAAATCGAAATCAAAACCGGAAAAATGGAAAACGGTACTGAAAATCAAAATCAAAACCGAAAAAAAACGGATAACGGTATTGAAAATTAAAATCGAAACCGAAAAAATGGAATACCGGTAATCAAAATCGAAATATTTTTTTTCGGTTTCAAGCCCTGCTTTTTTGCCGCATTCCGTACGTCTGTTATCGGTTGACAAACGTATACGTACACGCGTTCGCGTGTGTATATTTGTTCGTCAGTGTGACGTGTGTGGGACCCGAAACCGTAAAATTACGTGTACGTATATAATATAATGTACAGATGTACTTATAAGGGTGTTAAACACCTCGAGCAGCAATAATTAATCATCATCATGCGGATTTGTAAAAACTGCCGTGTTTACTACAAACGCCGTTTTGAAATCAGAGAAGCCGCGCCGTTATACGCTAAACGTCCCTTATTATATTATTGCGAGCGTTTAGAACATGTCAGTGATTTGTGTTTTCCTCTTTCCGTGCACACTTCGGGCTCTACACCCCACACACGACACATATTATGTACACACACACACTCACATATATATATATACAGGATGTACTGTCGGGCATTTTAATTTTAATGGCATATTTAATATACGCTTTAGAAATAAACTCGTGTCTGTACATGTATTCTGTAAAATTCATAGTATATATCGTAAACCTATTTTGTGCTCTGTCGAAATTCGAAATCGAACTTTTATGTGATTATAGGTATACTCCCCCACCCCCATATTTCCGCGTCATAGCTCCAGGTTTTCAAATGGACCTAACCACGAGATTTATCGACCTCGAAAACTGACGCATTTTGGAATTAACTGCATAGTAAAATAATATGCATGAAATGTAATAATTATTGTAGTCAATAAATCTCGCGATGAAATTTATTTTGCGGTGAATTAAAATTAAAATCAATAGCTGGCTAAAGACATCGAAAGTGCATATATATATATATATATATGTATAAAAGTAGTCCAATTTCGATAAAACACTAACTATATAGACTTTCAATCTGGCACACTCTGTACCTATATACTATAATATATCGAATTTTACACTGTCACGTAGGGTGTTTTGCCACCCATAGTACTAAAAAGTGTCAAAATATGCATATGTGTGCATGAGTTATTTCTATTAAAACATAACTAAAATATTATGTTCTTAAAATTAAACACGTTCGGAAAGCCTACTCGAATTTTAAACGAATTTTAAACAATAAATTCCATACAAAATTGTACAACAATTTGTTTAACCTACTAAACTGCTTACGTATAGAAACCTAGAATTTACAAAACGAATACAAATTTTAAATATTAATAATGGTAACCATGGCAACGAATTGTAAGGACAAACGGACGTACGGACGTTATAGGAAAAACAATCTCTTTGAATGTGCTAGATATCCTGGTTTTTGTTTTCTTATAGTAACTGTGTGTAACAAAATGTAAGGACAATGGATTGTCAAATAATTAACAATGTCCCTGGTAACTATGTACTATATAGTAACTATGACAACGTAACAATAGGACGAACGGGTATAACGGTATAATATAAGGTGTCAAAACTTGTGTTTTGAAACCTAAAATATGCAATACAATCTACAGGTCTTAATTCAAATAAATAGATGTATCACATAAAGAAATATTTTTAAATATATTATCATATACTTTTCGGTGAAGAGTTTTTACCTTTTTTATTTGTCAGAAATAAATATATTATTTGTAAAGTTTAAAGGAAAATACTGGAACAAATAAATAAATGGTTTTGTAAAAGAATACCTCCTACAAATTAGCCTAAACGGAAGGATTCGGTGAGATCTGTAAGAATATTGTGTGAATCAGAATAATATGGTTAATTGATAAAAAGATAAACCAATTAATGAGTTCAGCGAAACGTATGGGGCATTGCAGACAGAAAAGAAAAAGTAATGAATCGATATCTACGTGAAGTAGGTACCTACAGCAATGAATATAGCTATAGGCTATAGGATTATAAAGGTGGCACGATTGCACCTGAAAAATTTTAATAATAGAGAAAATGAGGAAAATTAGATTGAGATTTGAGATGGACAAATCATGATAGGAAAAGATAAAAATCAGTTAAGATAAATCATAGTGTTTAGAGAGAATGGGATAATAGGTATAGTCCAAAAGTAGATCATGGATAGATGTAGACGTAAATGATAAAGATATGGGTAGGTATAAACCTATAGCTGAGCTGATAAAGCATAAAAATATTTAAAAAATCAATTATATTGATAACTTACTAATGTTTTAAAAAGTTTTAAAATTGTTATCGTTTTATTTTTAGTTCGTAATAAAACAACAAAATATAAATACATAAATACAACATATGGGGGGGATTTATCCCCATACCCTCCCCCCCTTGGTAATTACGACCCTGATTTGAATTAAATTATTTAAATGTGTAATATATAACTATTTAACAATTTAGTAAAAGCCCAGAAATTGCATAAACTCTGCTCGTAAAAATATAATTTTTAGTCCAAGTACAATACTACAATAAGTAATTTTATAATAATATTTTCATTTTTTTTTTTTTTTTTTTTTTTTTTTTTTAAAAAATTTCACATAATTCCCAAAATTCGACTCAGTATATAGGAAATTATTAAATTGGTTTGAAATTCATAAATCGGTAATCTTAAATGTAGAGAATGTCACAAAATACATGCAGTTTTATTATTGTATATTTGTATAAGTAAATAAATAAACATAAAACATTAATTAAATAAACTTTTATGATATTGATTATGGATACCTTTATATGTAAAAATTTTTCACAATATGATATATAGGTACGAGTATATACGATTCATAAATTAATAATAATATTTACATTATAGAAATTTCAAATTTATTTAAATGCAATTATATAATTATTTTTATCTTGAATATAATTGTTTGTCATTATTTAGGTATGTACATTTTTTTTTTCCAATATGTATCCGTTCTAAATAGTGCTTTTATGTATTCAGAATTTGGCACGAATAATATACTTTATTGAGGTCATTATTTGAATTCGCTGGTAGTTTTCCAGAAAACAGCGAAAACTATACATTGAAAACTCACGAAAAGCAATCGAATTCATAGCTCATGTCCACATTTTTTTTTTTTTTTTTTAATAAAATCTATTTTGGTTACATACATAATTGCACGATGTTAGATTTCGAATTTATACCGATATATTATTATAGAATCTTAATAATTCTATTTTAAAATATACAATAAGAGTAATCTGATGTTCTTTTCAGTTAATTTATTCTTTACTATTTATAATTTTACTATACAAATTATAAGCTAAAATATTTTAAAAACCACGAATATAACGATTTTTCTTTACGATAACGTTAAAAATTCACAATTTTTTAGTTTCTCGATGATAATAATTTTATACTTTACTTCATATGTAGATGTTATAAAGTAAAATATATGTATACACTTTTTTTTTAAATAAAATTGGTTATTTTCAATATTACAACTTTGGTTTATTTGTTTGGCTACTATCGTAGTACCGTGTTATGTCACTATACATTTAGAAAATCTTTACTCATAAATTATTGTTTTTACGAGCACTACTTTAAATTGTCGGATAAATATCCTATAAATCGTATTATAACTCACAGTCATACCCGGTCGTTCGGTATATACTCTAGGTTCTTTTTCGAAAATAATTAAAAATAATAGTAGGTACCTATATAATAATATTGTGGTCAACGACGCCACAGTGTTATATATAGGCTTCTATATAGGCATTTTTAAGGAAAAATACAATTATAACGATTGAAAAATGTTTAAATATATTTTACAATCTATAGATACCTACTTTATTCCAACCATATATTTATATTAGTTTCCAAAATATTATACAATACATTGTATATATAGGTTATCTCGACTAAATTATAATTTAAAAAATCTATTACTATAAATATTTTGTCTCTCAAATATAATATAGTATTACAATTATTGAAATCGTACATGACTACATAAAATATGTATGATAATAACACGTACATATATAATAAAATGTATTCACCGCTATATACATTATGAAAACATATTTTACATTACTTTTCCACAAGGTCCTTCGCCTTGAATAAAATTTTTTTTTTTTTTTTTTTAAACAAACAATTTTCCTCTTCAAAGAGAATCATTTTATATATCTGCCAGATTTTTATAACAATATATAGAGCGGTGTATTATATATATTATATAATATAGTGATTTTAGAGGGATATAAGTATAAATGTGCGCATTGTGAAAGAACCCTTAGGGGTGGACCGCGCAAATGACGTGGGCTATAAAAGCTCTTGTCAACTTTAAAGTTTGCTAATGAGAATCCCCTTAAGGACGAGGATGCGCATCGTTGCAGGGATCCAATATACCCATCGTTTTTATAATATATATTATATATAGGTGTATACAGTAATTGACGAGGAAAGTGGGAAAAACACGTACAAAGGGTGGGATAATATAAATATAATATAATACGCGATTACCACATAAGTTACCGAAATATTATCACAACAGTATAGTATAATAAAATTATTATAATTATGTAGGTACCTATGGCTTAATTTTATTTTTGTCTTGAAAAGTCAATAAGGCGATTTTCGGGATAAAGTATTTTTATATGGCTATACGAGTACTATAATATCTATATTATCTAAAGAAAAAATGGTTTATTTTACATTTTTCAAATCACTGTAACTTTTTATGTTTCTAAACATGAATTTAAATACCTTATATCTCTGTTGTGTTCGTCCGTAGTAACTATATATAGTACCTATCCCGATATACATAGTTACAAACATTTTTGATTTAGTTACCAGGGAGTAGATATTCGTTTTATTCTATTTTTAATACATATAGTTACGAGAAACATCGTTGATTTGATTACCATATATATATAGAAAGATGGATATTATTCGTTTTGTTGATGATATACCTAATATTTAATAATATATTTAGATTATTGTTTAATAGACGTTTAAAAGCCGGGAATTTAGCAAGCTTGCAGAATGGTCTTTCCTAACTTGTTTGCTATACCTATATCTTACATGTAGTTAATACTACAAAAAACGCTGACGATCTTATCGTATACCGCAAAAGAGGCTTTCTATCAATATTACGATCGGTTTTTTAACTCTATAAAATGATTTTTATCGACGTATTTCGACGAACAAATTTTTATTGCTGAAAATTATTGCCATGTGAGTGCGTGACACATAATATGTCGATGGCTTAAAAGGCAAAATTTATATGTTATAAATTAAAAGTTTTACAAGAGAGCTATTTAAAGATTTTCTATTTTTCAAATCACTCTAGCTTTTTTTTTTTTTGTTTTAATTAACTTTTAACTGTTATTATAACTATATAATTGTTTACCTACTGAAAATATAACGGACTATAATGGCAAACATTATTTTGCCTCGGTATAATATTATTATTATTATTATTATTATTATTGAAGTCCAAAAGTTTACTTTCGGTTTTATCAAATATTTTATGTCCGGATTTGTGAGCTTAATTTTAATAATAACATAAATATTTTTATTTACATTCATTGTATATGTCATAATTTGTTAAGACTTATCATTTTGGTCATTCAAAAAAAAAAAAATAACAGTAATCAGGCTATAAAGAAAATCCTAAAAAATAAAATAAAACATTTATAAATGGGATTGGATGCTTCTCTCCACCAGTCTCTAGCTGATAATAACTTATTCATGATTCTCCTAGTCTCTCCATTATCATATTAACTTCAAAGCTCCTACGTGCCTCATTCGAAACGTTGCTCTTTTTTTCATTCCTTCATGCCCGACTGATTATTTAAGTAACGAGACAATAACTCGTTGCATGAAATAAGCTAATATGGACTCCCCCTTTTATTTTTGCCACTAATTTATTAATTAACTTGTAAATAAAATATAATACACTGCATCTTGTAATTTGGACCACTGCCTATTTCATTATAATAAATAAATATAACCTATACATAGATAGTAGTATAGTAGGTACCTAATAAGCAAAATACACAAATTTTAAAATCGTTTCGTTTCATATTATGTCCAGTGTTGAAATCTTGGTCTCCTTAGAGCACAGGACATATGAATCGATTTTAGAAAAAAAATGAATACCTACTATGTTTACCATTTATGTCATAAATATGTGGGTATATATTCTAGCATTGATCATTAATCAAATTGATATATTTTACTTATTACTAGCTGTGTACAGGTTTTAAAATAAAGTCATGTTCATTTTTCCATATTTAGTCCTATCGATCATAGAGCCAAAGTCTGAAACACGATATTTCAAAGATTTTTGTTCTTCCCTATTAATAATTCAAGTTTTATAGCGAAGTTATAAAGCGGTTATATAAATTAGATTTGTATTTAAATGTTATTTTTATTTTTGGTTCCAAGTTCAAATTATTGTATACTAGACAGAATACCCGGCTCATCTGCTTGTGATTTTAATTTTTGTATCTATTTTCCACACTTAAATAAAAATATAATACGATAAATAATATTAATATTATTAATTGTATACACCTATCGTATAAGATATAAGTTACAATTATTAGTAAACATTAGTCAAAATTTGTATATATTAAATTAATACATATAATTTCTATTTTCACCTACAATTTCGCCATACCAAATGGTATTCATATATGTTTTGTAAATTATCATAATTTTTATTATATCGTTCTGGAAATCAATTTTTCTGTACCTATCTATTATCTATTATCTATATATAATATATATATATATTGAATTATTTAAAATAAAAATTTCAATTAAGACTGTTATCTCTATACATGTATCCACAGTAAATGGAAAATCAATAAACAAATTTAAAAAAAACTATATGAGAATCTTTACTGTTTCCAAGCCATAATAGTATACAAATCATACTCGTATAATATTCATTTATTATTAAGTACTACAATTAATTAAGAATACCATGGTAATCGGAAAATCAACAAAAAAAATTCTGCTCCTTTTTCTATGCGGAAAAGATTTTGTACTCATTACGTCTTCCTTTCAAGGTGGTGGATTTTTTTTTTTCAAAATATTACGATGCAACTTGCCCCGGAGAACGAAGAATATGTATGCAAACTTTGGTGACGATCGGTTGAAAACCGTTCGGATTTATATTACGTTTGGACAAACAAACTTTCGGAATTATATAATTATATATATACATATATTTTTCGTTTATAATTTCTATAGGTTTAATAGTGGTTTAAGAAGATGCTACACATCCGATTTTTAAGGGGTTCTGTAGTGTAGGCAATTTTTATGAAATTTCAAGAAAATCGAAAATCCAATTATTTCAAAATATATTTTAAAAGTAATTTAAAAATAGTCCTGTGCCGATACCACCATTTTTTTTTTTTTTTTTTTTTTTATTATCGCGTAATCGCGATATATTTTTATAAAAATATACGTCTACTCGCGGAGTGCAAGTAAACGATATTCCAGATTGATTTCAGAGCCATAACACAGCTATTATTTAAAATAATTGAATAAAACAATATTTCCTCGGAGCTTTGTTCGTTTTGCTTGCGACTCTTACGGAAAAGCGATTTTTCGGTAACAAAGCACCGAAAGTGTCGTTCCCTATAAAAATGGGCGATTTGGCCCGCACAAAATGTATCTACATATATATATATACAGTACCGGATCTAGGGGGGGGCGTACCGGGGCACTTGCCCCGGTTCGCCATTATGACGGGGCGCAAAATGGAAAAATATTTGAACTTTTCGTCCAGTTTTTGATCCCATTGATCACTTGATTTTTAATGGCAATTGACGAATGACCTTTTTTTTCTTTTTTTTTTTTTTGCCCCGGGGCAAAAAATTCTCTACATCCGGCACTGTATATACTGTGTATATACTCGGAACGGAATTATTTGCAATCCCGGCTAGCTATAACGACTAAAACGATAATATGCACCTAAATGCACCTACACGATTACCTATATTGAATGGCCTCGTGGATACCACCTACCTCTATATTATATACGTTATAATGGCGTATATGGGATACTATTGCTCCGTGCGACCGCGGCGGTGTGTTACAAACCGGTCGGTCGCGTTCGGTCTTCGGAAGTCCGGACGGGACGCGGCGAAAAGTCCCGGCAGCAGACGCGCCCGCTAGCGCGCGATACCGGCGCAACGGACACGACGCGTCCGAGACGGCGGAATTCGACTTGTTCGCGTGGCGCGATCGCCGGTCCTCCACGACAATAACGACACGATTATATTATTGTTACACGACAGACGCGCGTGCGGATACCTCTCGAATGACGCGGGCCGCGAGGTCCGTGGAACGCGACTGCAGAGTCCACGCGGGTCGTGGATGCGCGAGAAAACCGCCGGAACCTGGATGCCGTCGTCCGCACTGAAGATCGCGTCTCGCGGCGGTGGTGCCTGCTGCCGCCGCCGTCGTCGCGGCCACAACACCCGCGGATGCTGTAGTTGGCGGTCGGCGGCCCGGCGGGGCGGCGACCGCGGCACCCAATCGCGATCGGCTGTTACACGTTAATCACACCGCCGCCGTGTTCCGTTGACGGTCGCCGCCGCCGCCGGCTGTTGCGCGCACGCTCGCGTCCACCCCGCGACGTCCCGCTGTTTTGCTACGAACGTATATTATATCGGAGAGAGAAAAAAGAAAAAAAAAAATCAAAAATCACAAAGCATTCGTCACGAATATTATATTGCAAATCTTCTCACCGATTTTTATTATACAATTTCGCGGTAAAATATATTTTTATATCGTTTACCCGCTTTTTTTCGTACGAGACTTTGGATATATTATATTATTATTATTATATGGGTATATATCGTTGAAAGTAAGACGTATTAGGTATATTGTATTTTATATATATATATAATATATATATATACGTTTGACGTATTGGTATATAGTTAATTTTGACCTTTTTTTTTTTTTTTTTGTTGTTGATGTGATACTGCGCGCGATCGTTAAGTTATTGAATTGAGCAACAGAAAGATCAAAAGGAATATATTAAGAGTAGGTATAATGCCTTTTTGTCCTTTTTCACGAAACGTTTGCATTGAAAAAAAAAAACCTTAGGTATATATCCATAAAAACGACATATATCACGTATGTATAAAAACATTAAAATTACTTCCCTAAAGTAGGTACCAACTAGGATGCATTTTCTATGAAAAAAGCTCTTAACGACTTTAGCCCCGGCAAAATTTGTACTCGGCTCTCCTTTTACCCGAAATGTATTTTGTTATAATTATATACTAATTGTATAAATTCTGTATTTTACAGAAAAAAAATTAACATCACTGTAACACTAAAATATTCCTCGTTCCGCTCAGAATCTAAAAATTACATAAAATTACTATAAACAAAAGTTTCAAAATTGAATACTTTATGACATATTTTATAATTCGAATTTTGTTGTTACCATCCGAAATTTTGGTATATATATATATATATATATACCTGTTTAAAATTATAAAACTTTCAACTTATAAAATGTAGTATGGCTATATGTATATAGGTACATAAATTCACAGCCCTATACTTTTATAATTTATCTAGATTTTTATTGATATTGTCAATTTATCAATTGATATTATTATGATGATATACAGCTTCACAGTTGTTTTCCAATATATTCAAATTATATCATATTATCAATAATTCCCCCCAGTGACGGATTTGAGCAAGGCTGGGCATTAACGAGTTAAAAGTTAAAATTAAGTTAAAAAGTTAAGTTAATTCTAATTAAGTTACTTAACGCGTTACTTTTTTTCCAGATTAACTTTTAACTCAATAAGTTACTTTTTTATTAAAATTAACGTGTTAACTTCAAGTTAACTTTATACAAAAGTATTTGAATTAAGTTAAATTTGCCCGAAGAACAATACAAATTTTTGAATGAGGATTTTACTTTTTGGTACCTATACGCAATTTCAGTAGGTACCCACAATAGCATGTACGTAATCGTTAAGAATCGATGTACCACTCACGCACACGACGTTGGCCATTCACAAATATTGGGCTGAGCCCGGTCTAACTACATGGAGGCTGGTATTTATGTCTATCCAGTATAGAAAATATATTGAAGTGATAGGTACTGCGTATTTTATACTACCTTAGTGTGAATCAAACAATAATGTAGGTATTTTGGCAGTTAGAAGTTATTTTCTGATTTCTTATTTATGCATGGGTTTTAAAATGACGTGTTGTATTTAAATTTTTACATGTATAGGTACACTTTTTCTGGCAGAAGAAGTTCCCAGTAGTTTTTTTTGAGCGTAAAGAATAACCATCCTTTTTTACCTTTTTACGATATAATAGGTATATCGACATTTTTTCCTAATAGAAAATTTTAACTTTTAACTAAGTTAATTTACTTTTTTTTCAAAGTTAACTTTTAACTTTAAAAGTTAATAAAAATATACGGGTAACTTTTAACTTAACTTAACTTATATTATTTTCAATTAACTTAACTTAACGAGTTAAAACATATCGTCAACTTGCCCAGCCTTGGATTTGAGGGGGCGACGACGTGACGATTGTCATTTATTTTATCTTTATTTGAGAAGTATATAGGTAAAAGATTGATATTAAGGAGTTCACCTATATATATATATATAGCCTTCAATGTCTAAATTGCATCTATATTTTTTTGAGGAATGGCAAATACATTTCAATACTTCATACCCTACCCTTTATTTGCAAATACTGATGATATATTTACAACACCGATTATATCTTTACTCCATTAAAGTCCCTATTTGCCCACTCCCTTAAATAAGCTTACTATTATATAGCCACTATTATAGGTCTCCTCTTATACTATATAGGTACTCCTATTAAGTATTGGTATAATATATAGTATCTACTTACTGGACTATCCGACTGCAGTTTGTAAAAACATTGAGTTTCCAACAAAAATTTCTTAAATCTGAGGACCTATATATTTAATTTACAATTTATACATATTCGAAGTCACTGATATAAATAAATACTGCAGAAAGGGTTAAATAATCATAAAAAATTATAATATTTGAACATTAATATACATTAAATAATACGTATAATATATTCTAAACGAGATTAACATAAAGACAAACACAAACAATTAGCATAAAATAAATGAATATAAATTAAAATATAGCAAATTAAATGTATAATATACGTATAGATCATCTACGTGCACATTAATAAGCTCAAATGCTTAAAAATGGTAATGAAGTACACGTAACAAATATATTTTTGCGCTTTTTATCCGTTATTATACTCAAAAGGCAAAAGCTTAAAAGCGCAAATCAGAAAATATCAGCGTATCAGTTTTTAAAGGGTTCAATGTAGAAGGACATTTCAAGAAAAGTTCAAATCTAACAATTGAAAATACTTAAACTTGAAATAGATACATTTAAAATGTAATTTTCAAATGATCCCATATGTCAGTAATATATTGTTTTCATTATTCAGACAATTTTATTGAAAATATAACTTTTGCATTTCTCATTACTTACATCAACTTAAAATATCGATGTTACGATCGTAATAAGATTAAGGCCGTAGTATAACTGACAATTGTTTTTGTATGACATGGGTTTTGTATTTCCAATTTCGCGAGTAATGGATTAATTCGTTTATTTTTTGATATGATGTCCTATGGGCTGTAATTATAATAATTAATAAAGATAGCATAATCTATCACATTTTTTCAATAAATATAATTTTAAGCAAAATATGAATAGTTTAATTATTACATTATTAATACACTTGTAAAAAGCTTAAAATTTAGTTTATCTTATCGAAAAAACAATTCCAACATATCATAGATAATCTTTATCTTTTTTATAATCAACCTATTATTCACGAAATTGGAAATACAAAACACGATTTTACCATGTTGCCCGTATGTCAAATGTGTGTATACTATACTATACTTAAACAAAAATAAATGAACAATATTATCCAGCAATGCTAGACTAGCATCCTATGTAATGGTGTATTCTCAAGAAGTTTCAAAAACCATCATCAGTCTAATTCTCTCAAAAAAAAAACTCATGTGACTGAATTTTTTCCGTTTAATAAGTCACTTCTTTGCCCACGTTTTTCTTTTATTAAATTCATCTATAGTCAACGACGCAACTATTGCGATTCAAAGTTTTGGTACGCGAACGTGCATGCAGATAAACTCAGCAAGTTAGATAAGATCACCGGACGACTGACGAGACTGCACGGCTTCAGTCAAACCATCACACACCGACGTATACCGCGCAACATTAACAACTGTGTTAATAATATTAGACAGTTCTACATTTTTATATATTATAATGTTGATGATAAAAATAAAAAAAGGTCATTCAAAGAAAAAACGGATTAAATGTGTACCTAGTACGAAATTCAGAATATTTTAGGGGCTGCGGACTATGCGCTGATGATATTTTCTTAAAACGAATAAAAATGCACTAGATAAAATAACACAGACATTTCAATGTTATTTTCCAATATTTAAATCCATAATAATAATATAGCATATAAACTACATACAAATTATATTTTATAATATATATAATTGATATTCAAATTTTCGATTCAAAGTCAATGATTGTATAATACGTGTACATATAGTATACATGCAGGGTACAAAATATGTTTATGTGCAAAAAATGTTTATGGCTAGATGTGCAACGATTATAAATACATATATATATATATTATTATAATCTAAAAATATCATTTCCGAAATCAATTACCGCGCGTCAGCAGTTTTTGTTAAATCCCGGGTGCAAATGTCAACATTGCCCGAATGGGGAGGTATATCCCGGTATCCATGACGACGGCACAAACTGTTCCCTCCACCTCTTATTCCACACCATCGAGTCCTTTCCCGTCTACATATATATATATATACCTATACCTATATAGTATATATATATATATAATAAAACATGTCTGTTTGTTCGGCTATTTTCCAGCAATTAGACTTGTCGGACTATAAAAAAAAAAAAAATGTTTAAAAAAAAAAATACTAAAGTGCACTCGACTGTCAGTTCTCAGTTTTCATTGTTATCTATAATAATGAACGGTTATACTTACACGGAATGTAAAAAAAAAAAACAAATAACGACGGGGATGAGTAGGTATGCTGCAGGAAAAGCTGCAGCAAGAGCGAAGGACGCTAGAACGAGGGCGTAAAACAAAACGACCAATTATTTCGTGAAGTGATGCGAATATCGACATTATATACACATAAGTATACACATAAGGTAGTTAAATAGTGTATTGAATTTGATACAATAAAATATGGTATACTTGAACAGATTATCTCGACTATAAAGACTACCTAAAAATTGATTTCAGTTAATATAAATAGTATAATATTATGTTGTAGGTGTAATAGCGTATACAGTGAAAAAAATGTATAAGTAGGTACGTAAGTATAACTATTATCGATTACACTGATTTAGTACCAACTCCGCCAGATACTATATATTCATAAAAATTACCTATCAACTCCGCTGGCTACCAAATCTGTACACCTACTATATATGGAACTACGCGTACACACAAATGATATCATATCGTAATTGGTACTTTGGAGAGGTTATTTTTTTTATTTTTTTTTTGATTTTCCCAGAAGCTTTTTTAAGCGTATAGAAAAAGTACGGAAAATTACAAAAACTTGTTATAAATCGAAAAATAATCAAGTCAAAGACTTGAAATGTGTACAAACTATACTATATATAAATATAAATAGCATATAGGGTGACCATACGTACGTCCTGCTTAAAACTTGATTATCCTGTTTTCAGCATTATGTCCCGTTATCCGGACAAACTTTCAACGGGACGCTTATTGTCCCATCTTTATTTAATTTGTAGGAAAAAATGGATTTTTTGTAAGCGATTTCACGATTTTTGTAGGAAAATAATTTTAAATGATCGTTTTTTTTTTTTTTTTAATCTACGTCTGGTTTTTTTTAATTTTCAATATACGGTCACACTAATACAACACTATAAAATCATAAAATCATAATAGATACCTATAGGTACATATTATACCTGTTAATGCTAAAAACCCCCTGCATTTTATCGTTGTGCCGTCGCCGTAATCAACGGTCTATTTTAATTTACTAGCGGACGATCGGACACGTACACACACATAGGTAAATAATTATCTGTTTTTCAATTTATACTTATTATTATGCAAAAGTAGTATCGATTTGATTGCCGAACCGTGTGCGTGTTACCCGTCCCGCTGGCCTTAGTCGTTGCAGTTTTACGTTCGTCGTTCGAACTCATTGCAAATATAAATTTATATATATATATATTCGGTATAAAATATGAATATAGGTAGTAAATTTATTTATTTATTTTTTTTTTTTTTGCCTTCACCGCCGAAATATTGTGTCGTTCATTAATAGTTAAGTTCTAATATCCAACATTTACATTGTTTAATAGTTATGGTAAGGTGCAATATAGTAATATTTCCTAAAATAAATCCGTATCGCGTGAATTCGGCTCCAATAGCCTCGCGTTTACGTGTAGGTACCTAACGTCATATAATAATATTATCATATTGTGCAAATTGACGCTAAAGCCTAGTTCACACTATGTTATAGGTAGTGATTTAGTAGAGTATCCGAGTAATTTAGTAGAGTAGCGTGTGTGAACTGACCAATTTAGTCGAGTAGTTTAATAAATTAATTTAGTCGACTAAATCCATTTTATTTGATTATTTCTGATTTAGTTGAACTAAAGAGGTCGGCTAAACGTGTCTGAACGCATTTTTTTAGTCCAGTGCATTAGTATTGCAACATCTGTTTGTTATCAAATAGGTACTATCAATAAATTTATGTAATAATAATGAT
>JAIPRL010001323.1:0-31815 GCA_025469235.1 Pemphigus obesinymphae
TAGATGGGAAGAAGGTTGGGGTGTCGGGTGCAGTGACGGAGTAGTCTGATTGGGTGGTGTGGTGATAGAGAACGTTTCCTGCTGCGTTGGCACAGCGGCTATTCCAAAAAGGATGCTTGGCGTTTAGGTCGCCGGCCGCAATAAACCAATCACAGCCGTGAGCGATCTTGTCCAAGTCGCTGGTATGCATTGGACTGTTCGGGTTTTTGTATAGTGCGGAGACGCGAATTAAGTCTTGCCCCAAGGCGATTTCAATGGTCGTGGAGAACATGATTGTGTCTAGTGTTATTGAACGGTGGATTATGCGTCTGTGGACAAAGATAGCCGTGCCGCCGTGTGCGTTTACACCAGGACGTGGAGTGTTATCATTTCTGTAAATATAAAAGTTTCGGAATTTAATTTGTGTTTTCGGGTTTAGTTTGGTTTCATTGATTAAAATGATGTCTGCTTTAATTTTGAAGAGAAGTGATTGAAGTTCATTTAGCTTGTTGAAGATGCCATTGGCATTCCAGGATATTATTTTGAGTGGGCTGTTATTCGTCATTGGAGGATAAGATGGTAATAAATGCTGAGATGGTTTTTGATACGAGGTCTTTCGGATCATCGGACGTAGTGATAACTTGTAATAAGCCTTTAAGAAGGTTCAGGACTTTTTTTGAACTGAGGTTCCCAGATTTTGGTTGAGTTTCGGGTTGTAGTCCGGAGGTTGCGTTGGCATAAGTGCGTGATACTGTCTTAGATTGGGGCTGCTGTGAGGTTTGAGAAAATGGGGATTGGTATGACGGTACCGTATAGTTTTTGTTAACTGAGGTTTTGGGAGTAGTTGATTCTAATATGTGTTGATATTAAGGGCATCTCCGGTAGTTGGCTGTGTGGCCTTCACCACAGTTTACGCAGCTTGGGGTTTGATCAACTAATTTTTCGCATTCTTTGGTCAAGTGGTTTAGGCCGCACTTGACGCAACGGGGCTGGTGTCCACAGTTTTGAGATCCATGTCCGAACCTCTGACATTAGTGACACTGAGACGGACCAGATTTTTTGAAAGTTTCTACTCGGATGCTCATATAAAACATTGAAGAAAGTTCATAAATGTCAGAAGCGTCCTTATCTTTTTTGATTATGACGAAACAGATCGGAATTGGTTTGGTCTTCGCACCAAAGCGCCTTACCATTTTTACTTCAAACCCTCGGTTTGTCAGGTCAGACGAAATTTCGTCTTCAGTCACATTTGTTGGGATACCTCTAATTACTACTTTTAGTGTTCGATCTTCAGGGAGATTGTGTGTGAAAAAGGGTATGGTTTCTTCGTGCAGGATGCGTTGTATTGTTCTGAAAATAGTCGGATTTTGGGCTTTGATTAGGACTTGGCCATCAGCAGATGCTTTGGCTGTGGTATTTTCTGAGGTGATATTTACATCATTATAGATAGTCGGTGCTATTTTGCGCCAGTCAGTGAATTTGAGAATTATTGGTGGTGGAGTTGGGATCTTGCTTTCAATCGGATTTTGGTCTGATTCACCTGAAGAGGACATCGCATCGTCTGACGGATTGTCATCTGATGGAGGGATGGTTCCTCCCGTGTCTATTTTTATAATTTTTCCACCGGATTGCTTTCCGTTTTGCCGGGACCTAGGCGGAGGAGGTAGGGTTCCAAGTTTGTCGTTTGTAAATGTAGAGGGGGGGTTTTTGGTTTTAATAGAGTTTATTTGAGGAGAAATTGGCCGTTTTGTTGCGGTTTTTGATGGAGTTTCAGTAGAAATTGATTTGATGATTGGTGAGCGGCTGTGTGATGATGTAGGAGAAGTAGGTTTTTGAAGTTTTGGTGGCTGAAGCAGATTTGGGTCGGCGCCGGGGCGCGGACCGATCTTATTGGGTTTTTGGTCATAGTGAAAGGGAGCCGGATTCCCGACGGTGCGGTAGTTAAAAGGGGTTGTTAGCCTGTGGCACGCAGTGTGGAGGTTTGTGCTAGGAGCGTGGTGGAAGTGCACCGTGCGGGTCTGCCCGCGGTGGGTCCCACTGCGGTGCCGCGCACGTGATATTTACCAACGGCCAGGGGCCTGCAGTGTAAACGTGGAGTGAATTTGTGCGGCAGCGGCGAAATTTCGTCCGATAGACGGCACGGTATCCCGACGGCGCGGTTGGCTGACGTAGTCAGGGAGTGGACAGTGCAGACGACGACGTAGACGGCAAGCGTGTGTTCGTGACGGCTGAACTGAACGGAATGGTTGATGCATGCTGATGTTGTGATTTTTAGCTTGAATTTTACCTATACTTATCATCGGTCGGCCCCGTTTTATATGATGAGTGTACAATTCAAGCTTAACAAATATTAGTATTAATATTTATTTAATACCTTATAAACTATAAAAACTGATGTACGCTGTTTACATAATGACAATTATTTAATTAACTATATTTATATATACATTTTTATTAAAATTATTAAAGGTTTTGCGCAAGGTAGGGCGTCGGTAGTCATCCCAGGATTTGAGCGCCATCTGTTGTGCACCGCATGACCGATACTGCAGTCGTAAAAGTTATATGCAGGTATCTGTGACGTTACAATATGCGTATATTAAAATTTTAATTATTTTATTGTAAAGGAAAATTAATTTTCCGTGTTATTATATGAGTGAAATTCATTTAATTTGAATATTTTTTTAGAATGCATTACACTACGCTTTTCAAGTTACAAATGTGCAATGTTTGGTAGTCACTTAACGGATGCTACCTACTCGTTCCGTAACATAGTTACTTTTTCGAGTAATGTTATAGTAACTTTGTTATTTAATTGTTCTAGTAACGTAAGTGTAATATTGTTAATGATCTCGGATCTGTAAGTGACTTTGTAAAATAACGCGTTACATACCAATTTATAAATAAAAAATAAAATTTATTCTAATAAATTTGTCTAAAATTGACGATGGCCCATCAAATCTGCGAAAAGTAGATAATTTAACGATTGTATGATTTTATTTAATAAGTAGTAGTCATGATATTGAATTTTATAATATTTCATTGACGATTACCAGAAAAAATAAAGATATTTTAACATTTTATTTAATTATTTTCATTTTTATATATAAAAATTTTGAAAGTAACGTCATTGAAACTAGTTACTTTTGAATTAAAAAAGTAATGTAACGATGTTACGTTCATATTTATTTAACGAAAAAATAATTTAGTTACCTTTTAATTTTGTAACTAGTAACGTAACTTCGTTACTTTTTAAAAGTAACTTACCTAACACTTCAAATGTGTTTCATATACATATTATATTTTACAATTTCTTATATTACATTTTTTTGCGTATTAGTATTAAGTATATTAGGTATTAGAGCACTTTCTTAAACAATTATTAGATTATTTTAATTGAAGTTTAAATTTTAGATACTTATTTATAGAAATGAATACAGTAACTTAACGTTAACCTTGTATTTAATATTCAGTTCTTAAAACCTAAAATTAACTCTTTTTAGGAATCAATAATAATAATATAGTACCTACCTATATAGTTGCTACAATTAGCTCAAAGTTCAAAGAAAAACAGAACATTTTGTGACCGTTTATATAATATCAAATTCAATATTGGGTGAAAATTTCAAGATTATAGAATCTTTATTTTACGAAATACGAGGATAAAAAAAAAATCGATTTTCGGAACAGTTTTTACGTAATTTTTCGGTAGTTTTTCCTTATACAATTATAGAAAAATAGGTAACCTCTTCAAAGACTTCAAGAGTATCATCCTGATGAAAATTCGCTACGGTAAATGGGTAGTACTTACTACTTACCTATAGTGATACACATTTAACGATTGGACCAAGTCTTCTTGTCAAAATTTTGTTTCCAGAAAATTAAGACGAAGGAAAACGATTAGCACCATTGTAAAACTAGATAGCTTGGGGGAAACAAACTAGAAAGCTAGATTTTTCACACATTCATAGGACTAATAAAATTGATTTAAAATTGTATTATAAAAACGTGCCCGATTGGACGTTGAATTTTAAATTTGTTTTCCGGTTGTACTCTGGCTTTTGGGTCTGAGAAAAAAATGACCAAATATCAAAAAACGTTACTTAGGTTTTTATTTATATACTAATCTTAAAAGTATAACATAGTCATAACTTCGATTTTTTAAATTTTTCCCCCACTTCTTCAACAACTCTTCTTATGACTTTTGGGTCTAGGAAAAATCTCGGAATATCGAAAAATTCTATGTACCTAGGTATTTTATTTGTAGGTATACGGCATACCATTGGCAAATAATATTACGGGATAAATATAATTTTTAAGTACGTAACTAATAAACTTTTTAAAAGGAACAAGAAATAATAAGTAAGAATAAAATGTAGGTAGGTACCTATTTTTAAATGTTTTTTTTTCAAACCACAAATTGAGGTAAAAATATTTTTTTCGATTGTTATACAATACAAATAAAATCAGTACCTATATAGAATTTAAAATTTTTCGATATTCTGATTTTTTTTTTTTTTTAGACTCATAGGGAGAATTGAAAAGGGGTGGAAAATGTAAAAAATCAAATGACTGCGGGATATATTTTAAGATAAGTGTAAAAATAAAAAACCTAAGTAACGTTTTTCGATATTTTGGTATTATTTTCACAGACCCAAAAGCCAGAGATCAACCACTTGGTAATAAAATATATATCTGGTACCTATTACCTATAGTACCTATAGTACCTACCTACAGGCTACGAGTACATAGTATATTATGTTTAATGTATATTATACAATTTAAAATAAAATAGGTACCTATATTATGTTCGTTTTACATTTAATATTTATAATAAAATTTTATTAAAAAACTTACCTTAAAATATTAAGTCGACAGCACGAAAACAAAAAATGTCTAAAATATAATACACACACGATGGCAACATTACTCACGAGGAGTACGCGGGATATTAAAACTGAAAACGGTAATAATAAATTAACTACCTATAAATATTATAAAAAATACAATGTAAATATCGTATATTGTACTTTTGAGCTTATATAGAACCTCTACCCACATAGTGGCGTAGCAATCTGTAATCCAACGAATTTTCAATAAATATTCCAAATTAACATTTTTATTTTATTTTGGTATTTCCTGTGAAAAATAATAATGCTATCCATATAATATTATAGTAGTGATTGTTATTGATATAATGATGTATAAATAGATTTAATTACACAAGCGTCGAAGTGTGAACTTATTGTTATAATTATATTTTATTTTACACCTACCTAATACAAGTTCGGTCCAAGGATTTTTTTGCTTAAGCCCGGCCCGGTCCAAAAAATGTACAAAAAAAAAGCCCAGGCCCGGCCCGGAAAAAATGGTAAGAAATTAAAAAATCGGGTCCAGCCCTAAGTATTTTTTTCGAAGTCCGGCCCGAAAAATTGTACAAAAAAAAAGCCCAGGCCCGGTCCGAACAAAATTCTTAGACTATAAAAAAGCCCGGTCCAGCCCTTTATTTTTTTCTAAGGCCCGGACCGGGCCGGGCCGGCTCTTGCAGGTCTTTAGTATCCATACATAATCTTTACGTATTATAATAAAAGTAATGATTAGCCAGACCCGAAATTCATACTTATTATTCACTCAATTATAATATCCATTGCATATTTTACTAATTTTTTCCAACTTAATCTCTCACTCATTTTTATAATTTATAAGAT
Source organism: Pemphigus obesinymphae (assembly GCA_025469235.1). Taxonomy (NCBI): domain Eukaryota; kingdom Metazoa; phylum Arthropoda; class Insecta; order Hemiptera; family Aphididae; genus Pemphigus; species Pemphigus obesinymphae. Next base: position 5,685 of record JAIPRL010001323.1, read on the forward strand.
AGGTATCCAATTTGGTACCTATCTCCGCTTTCATTTTATTCAATTACAAGATAGGTAATCAACTTGGTACCTATCTCCAGTCTGATTTTGTTCCATTACAGGATATAGGTATCGGAAATTGAACTTTACCTTACCTACCGTATTACCACCATTCTTTTATTTTTATTATAATACACATAAACCCCAACTAGAACCCATTGGCTAGTTACTTGTAATTCTTCTATTTTTATTATATTACGCATTGGAAAAGTAACTGTATTTCTTCTATTTTTATTATATTACATAGGTGTACTCGTATTATGAAAAAACTATTTAACTAATTTCGTTGGCATAATATTAAAATAATGTATAGAAAGACGTACCTATGCATTTTAGACGTAGAACTATTATTATCTGATTTATTTATTAATTAATTTATATTTAATTTATAAAATTATTGGGTAATAACAAAAGCTATATATGAAACCTTGCATTACATGAAGACTTGCATTTTACATTTTAAAAATATGTTAGGTACACAATTAGATTACACTTGTACTCCATTGCAAATGTTCAATAGACTATCAATGGCTGATTATTTATTTTACTAATCATTATATTACAGTTATTTTTTAGAATAGGATATTTTTAATGTTTTCCGAAAAAAAACTAGTTTATTATTTTTAAAAGAATAAAAAATGGTATATAAAAAATGTATTTTATACATATAATAGTGTATAATATCGATAGTCGTACGCAGTACATATGTATCCCAATCAACTTAAACACTAGTGTACTTAACATAAAAAGACTTAATCAAAATATGAAAATAAATAACATTAGACATATATATTAAGGTGGATTCAAAAATGAAAAATATCGATAATCCAATTCTAATTGCTAAAAAAGTTGCAGTTTTGCTTGCTGATTATGAGAAAAGTAATGAAAAAAAAAAAATCATAAATTTGTAGGCACAATGCGTGACCTCAAGATCTCATAATAAACGGTTTAACCTTGTTTTATATTATTTCGGACACTAAAAAAAAAAAACACATAAAAGGTTTGAAAACCAAGAAAACTTATAATATGTATAAGTATATAAGAAAAATGAAAATTACCAAAATTTACCAATTTTTCTAATTTTTAAAGCTATAGCATAACCTAAAGATATATAAAAAGATATATTTCATTATTTTTCCCATAAACAGGTGGAAAAACTGAATTTTTTATTTTTTTTTTTTTTTTTGCTATTAGAATTTGATTATCGATATTTTTTGTTTTTTAACCTACCTTTTTACTGCAGTACCCATACTGAACCGATTATTAATTGGTTCTAATTGATGATCAATTTAAAAAGTTTTTTGAGAAAAATTAAAATTTAACAATTAAAAAATGTGTGACATTTAGTTAAAATAATAAATATATTTATATACAAAATATATATATTGAAAAACAATATTTTGATGAAATTATAATAAAATAAAATAAAATTATCTGTTAGAAAATGTCCAAAAAAAAAAAAATACGGGATTGTTCCATTTTCTTAGTGTAAGTGTTATTTAGTGTTAAAACATGTTTTTTTTTTTTGTTTAAATGCCCATTTAATAATGTGAAATTGAAAAGAATTGGACAATCAACATTTTTTTCAAAATTAGATTTTCATTAAAATTTAAAATAACGATATATAGAAAAAAAATCAAAATAAATTTGGAGCATTTTTAAGATTCATGAAAGAATAACTATCCTTTTTTTGTATAGTTGCCATTTTTTTCATTTTTTGGCGGAAAATTTACGCTAGTGGCCTTTTTTTTTATTTACTGATTTAATTTGTAAAATTAAATTATATTGGTGATTCAAAAACAAAGACCACTATAGTGCCAAGCTCGGGTAGGAGTGAGTTGAATGTCCTTATTTTTGTTTACCTATATAATTATTATTATGTTTTGTGAACTATTGGATATATTATGTAATAATGTATAATGGACATTATAGGAATTATCTAATAATATAAGTAGGTATTAGTAGATTACAATTAACCGGGTATACTGCTCGTATGTTACGATTATTGATACGATATTTTCAACAATATCTATGTGGCCGTTTTATACTCATGCGGACAATTTTTATATGGAGAAAACACATGAAATTCCGTATAATCGCAATATAAAATAGACATATTTTTTTCGAAAAATGTTTGTATGTTTTGCCACACGGGAATTTTTCGTATGGTACAAAATAACAGTTGTGGCAAAATGTAGAGCAACGTTGCCGTTGTTATAGTAGTAGGTACAGTTTCAAATGGTACGATCTCGCATGATACGATTGCAATATATATAATCGGCATATAACGATTAGATATTACTTAGCAGATTATAATTCATTTTTAATATGACATTGCACTAATATGAAAATGTATACGAAAATTATTTCGGCCCACCTATAATAAACCTGGTCACTAAATATTGATTAGTAAATTGACTATTGAGTACGTACTAAATATTAAAGGAAAATAATTTCCAATGAGGGGGGGAGATCTAGGGAAATGTACATTGAAATTTTTAAATAGGTAGTACATATTTTAGTCATAGCATTTTTAAATTGTATGCGATATATATTATATATTATAATTTGTTTATAAGCTTGGCTTTGAATTGTTTTTATACGTTTCTTTTTTTGGTCGTAATTTTATTTTAAGTAAGTAGTGCATGAGTGTACAATCACGTGTTATTCGTCTATATGGTAAGTATGGATCTTAAAAAATACATAAATTATAAAATGAAATATTATCGATGTAATATTGTCCAAATAACAAATGTACGGAAGATACAATATGAACACCATAAGTTATAGAGTTTTTAAAATTTTAATCATTTACGGTATTTATTTCATAGGATTTGAATTATTGAACATTTAAAAACCAATATCAAATTATACAAAATACGACTTTTTTTTAAATATTTCTGAAGAAGTCGTATCAGGGTATTTATTGATATAGGTAGTATTTAAATTATGGGAAATTTCTTGGGTTCACAAATAATATAATATAAGTAAAATATGAATTATCTATTTGGTTGAAATGTTTTCATATTTATTTAAAGAACTTGAAAATGATTTTAAAATATGTATCGATTTAAATTAAAAGGTTTTAAAAATAGTAATAAATCTTAGTAAAATTTGTTCAAAAATTATATGATAATAAATTATCAACTTTGTTTTATACAAAAACAAGAGATATATCTAATAATTTTTTAAATGTAATTTAAATTTAGTATAACGATATTTTTATTTTATTATTATTTTCAGTGTTGAATAAAAATTGAAACCGACTTTCGTCATTCCCCGTTGAAAAAACATTGGTCGATATATGACATAAGGACGTATAGGTACACCATAAGAGTAAATATATAATATATACTATAAGTTTTTTGTTGTTTTTTGCCTTGCATTTGTACAAAACTGTATTTTGACATAAAACGTCAAATACACCATATTTCACATGGTAATTTTTTTTCAAGCTTAAGAAAAATATTAGAAAAATCAAAAAATAACTTTAAAAGTACAAAGTAGAACTCATTTGCTATAGTTAACATATAAACAACAAAATTTCTAGTTGACAATTTCTAGTCAAAAAGTTACTGAAAGGAAGTTAAAAATTATAATTAAAAATAAACAATATAGTAAAATGAATAGATTTTTCGACATACTGGGAATTTTTTATTCTACATTTATAATTATTACAAAAAACAAAGGAAACCATAGAAGACGTTCGCTTTATTATAAAAACAAGACACCTATACGTTTTTTAGAAAATAATGTTTTAATATTTTCAGATTCATTATGTTATGTATATATATATATTTTTTTTTCCGCCATTTTCCTGTAAAAAAATTATCATTATGGTATTCTGAAAAGATAATTATTATGTACTCAATTTTTACACGTAAAAAATCAATAGAAAGAATAGTAGCTAGGTTACGGATATTAAATTCGATGTTTTCTCTACATTAATAATTACAATTATTGTAGTTCATATTTCATAATAATAAAAAGAAGTAGTATTTTCACTAAAGTAGGCATTTTTGTATTATATTAAAGCCAATACACTAAACATTTTTAATAATAAATTATATCGTTGAGGCCCTCTATCTTTTAACTTTTATCTTTCACTCATTGATATAGTAACTACTAATTTATCTAAATTATAACATACGTAAGTAAAATATCCAATAAAATATTCGAAAAAAAATAAAATAAAATTTTAGGAAATGCTTAATATTGTGCAATTATTGGAAAAAACCAGTATATCTACTAAACTAAAAAAATGTACAACGAAATCGTCCAATATGTAAATATGATTTGTATTGGTCCTGATCAAACACAGACGATGATTGTGCGCTGCTGTGTTAGTGAAATTCGAATATCATCATACTTACTTATTTAAAAAAATACTTTATATTGCTTAAGCCCATTATCTTTTATCTGTCATAATAGTAATTTCAATAATATATTATCTACACGTAGTTATATAAATGTATAATATAATAAATTGATTAATAGGGTAAAAATAAAAACCCAATTTCTACAAAATAATTTGTTTTTATTTAACAATTACATATTTTGTAATGAATTCCTACAGAATAGTTTTTTTTTTTATTTATTACCTATACATGGGGTGTTTTCTCTCAATATTGAAAATTTTAAGTCTCTATAATACTAATTCGAGATTTGATCCTGAAATGGAGTAGTTAAAATAAATTGGGGTTTTTACTAAAGAGTAGAACATAAATTTACAATTTTCAATATTTGGAGAAAGGCAATTATTTGCAGACCATTTCTCTAAGTTATCAATATCACTTTTTAAGCTAATTGCGTCTTGATTTGTTTTTACGATATTTACAAGTTTTGCATCGTCGACGAATAGAAATTGTTGAGAGTGTTGGATGACGTTTGAAAGATCATTTATGTAAATAATAAATAGTAAAGTGGACAAATGATCCCCCTGGGAGACACCTGAAGGGACATCGAATTGGGGAGATATAAAATGTTGGTATTTAACCAGTATATTACGGTTAGAAAGGTATGAATGAAACCACGACAACAGAGAACTAGAAAAACTAATTGACTGTAATTTATTATATAAAATGTTATGGTTAATTCTATCGAATGCTTTAGGTAGTAAAATCACTGTATAATATATCCGTCTCAGTGTTGCATTCAAAGGATTGTAATATTATATTCTTTACCAGAACTAAATTATTGCATGTAAATCGTATGGGAATTTTTAATGATATTAATTTTAAAAAAAATTTAGGAATAATCTTGGAAATTGGACGATAGTTTGCGATTAGAGAAGGATCACCACTCTTTAGAATTGGGGAGATGAAGGATGATTTCCAGCGGTTGGGGAATACACCAGACTCAAGTGATAAATTAAAAATTTTAGATAAAATAGAACTTAAAATAAATCTACAATTATAGAGAAATCTAGCAGGAATATGATCCCAGAAATTGCTGGTACTGGACCGTGGAAGTGGCCGGGTAGGTGGACGGTTCTGTTGGATTCCCGACGTCAAATTCTGATTCTGGTAGCAAGGGTACGCGAATATTGGCTGGTTCCTTGACACGAGATGGTTCATTGATCCGTGTCGACGAGGAATGGAAGGTGGTGGAATCAGGTGACTTTATTTACAAAAAGTAGAGGTCACAGAGAGAGGAGGTCAGTATAACTTATAGAAATAGGGACCGAAAGGAGGGAATTGACACAATTCATGGAAGTAGCAATCAGGGGAAAGATTAAGGTGAGTAGAAAGAAGGGAGATTGTTAAGCAGCTGTTATAAAGCTTTTGGACACAATACCACCACACGTCAGGGTACTTTTCCGATTTTGAAAAATAAATAATAAAAATTGTAATTCTTTCTTGCGACGTTTATCCGTTTTAAAGGGTATAACCGGTAATTCTAGTACCATCATTGCGTATTCAGCGTCCCTCGTTTTGATTTGTATGTATACTTATACAAACTATACATAAAAAGTGATCAACACAGAAAAAAAAACTGTATAAAATACTATTCACTTAATGTAAAAAATATTTACAATTAAGTACAACAAAATATCAAATACACACAATAAAACAAAAAAAATAAAAATAAAAATCCGTATTTCGATGGGGATGGTCACGCGATTTTAAAAACGGTATGACATTTTTTATTATCATACCGACGGCCGACCACCCATGACCACCAACATGATAAAACAAAAACATTTTCAAAAATCAAAGCTAGTTCCTTATTTTCAAATAAATAACAACCTATAATGTTCAACATAATTAAAGGCATTCCAAAAGTCGAATATATAAACGTTTTGAGCAAACTAACTAACCCAGAAGATATTTTAGTTGCCTCAAAAATACCTATCGAATAATCACTTTTCATTTTACTTCGCCCATTAAAAATATTGCGCATACTACAATGGTTCAAAATCCAATGATAACTGTAAACAATCCCACTATATTCATCCGAGAACTAGTAAATCAATGAAAACGCATAATTTTATCAAATTTCTCTCCCATTATACCTCATTATATACATATATAATATATATCATAACAATGCACTAAATAACATAGGACTCTCCCACTGATTACTTTCGTAAAATCTTTTAACTTTATTTTCTTTTTAAATTTTATAAAATTGTATATAATTCTAATATTCAAAAATTTTTATTAAAAAACTCCGATCTAGAAAAAAATATGTTTGTTTTCTAAAATTAATATTGGGGACATAACTTTTGTCAAAAAATCCGGCTTTTACGAAGGTAATCAGTGAATTTGCAATCCACATTTTACACTAAATTTATATTATAATCAAAAATATTAATTTATGCTTCATATCCATTTCTGTTTTAAATTATACAAAATTCACAATAAATTATTGTAATTTATTATTGTTTTGTGCAGTAATTTTTTCTTTTATTGTAGTGTTATCTACAGTAATTGAAATCATCTACGATATTGCAGACGCTATCTATTGGTGATTATTATTGCTTTGAAAATGAGAAAATAGCATCGACAGATTGCACTCGACATGTAAATTTTAAATCATAATAAAATTAATAATTTATTATAATACTAATCTCTGCTATCATTTTAATGTAGCTACACTATCAACTATCAAGTTAAATGATATAGTATGACAGCGCTTTCAAGACTCCTTTCAGAGAAGAGTTAATATAACTATACAAAGTGTTTACATTTTTCTGTACAAACTTTAAGAAAGACATCGTGTTAATATGAATGCAATCGAAAATCTATTTTGCGTTTTGTGAACTCGAAACTTTTAAGAGTACTAACAGTATCTATATACCTATAATAATTGTGTTTTAAATTAATTGCAAATTAATTTGAAAATGTATTCATATAAATAAAGTATAAAGTAACATACTGAGTAAGAATTTTAAGAATTTGTTCTATCAGTTTTGAAATTATGAAGAAATAAGTAATCTCGATTTGAAAAAATTGTATTTTTGCCGTTTTCCGTCATTTTTTGGTAGTTTTTCCTTTTGCACTAAAAAAACTATTATGTCAATCGAAAATTGACCGCTTTATAGTACAAACCATATAATATTTTCTATCAAAAACCCGGTAAGTTTTATAGATTGGTTTATGTCTTCTGGTCAAAAAATTGTACATGGAGAAAATAAAAAAAAATAATAAATTAATTAAATAAAATAAACATCGTTGTAAAACTAATTTTCCTCGCTCACTCATAACCTAAAATTTATTCAGTTTCTATAGTATAAAAAAAAATTTGATTTATAAACATAAAATATTGTATTGTGTAATTTTTAATATTTTATAAGATAAAAATATCCCCTTTAAACTGTTATTTTTGGTAGGTAATAAAAAATAAAAGTACTCAGAACATTTGTGGTCCCCATAACCCCTATTTTAATGTCACACAAGAGTTTAGATTTTTATACTGCGATGTATAAAAATCGCAAAATTCATGTGGTATATCAAAATAGAGGTTTTTTTTGGGGGGGGGGAAACTATATAGATTTTATCATAAAAAGATCTATAATTTTGATTATCATCGTGTATCGATGTTAACTGCAAATATCAAATTGTTCTTTTTTAGAAAATTTCGCTTTTTTACAAAATAACTGAAAAAAATTTTTTGATTAGATTAATCGCAAGAAAATTTTTAATTATGTAAAAGATATTTCAATTTTTAGATAAATTTTGAAATTAGCATTTTAACAATATTTTCTGATCATGGGGCGAACTCTTCCATTTTTTACCCTTTTGTAAATGACTCTATCAATGTAAACAATTTCAATTTTTTTAGTAAAGTAGATTAACATGCAAATTAAATGGAACATATCGTCCCAGTCTGGGGCTCGTATTTTTGTTCCATACATGAATCTAACTTAACGGTGTAAAATTGTAGTATACAGCAAAGCTGATTGACGGTCTCCATTCTATATTATATTTCAACACTCAAGCATATTAAGAGGATGCCATATCCGCATTTGTTGTCTTTATCTATCTAATAGATAATATAGCAAAATCACATAACACAGAATTGAAATGTTGGCGTTTATGTAAAAATTAGAGTATAAAAACCTATTATAAAATTTAAAGAGAAGAATAATTTCGAGTTCACTTCGTTAGGCTTTTTGTAAAATATTACATATTATAATAAGTATTACATAATATTACATATAATATTGTCTGATAAAAAAGTTGTAGCTATTTAAATATATCAAATACTAAAATAGCCATAACCTTTTTTTCAGAGAATATTTTATACAATTCTCTACAAGGTTCACTCTAAATTATTCTTTTCGTTAAATTTTATCATATGTGTTTAAACTTAACCAAAACACCATAATTTAAATTCTGCGTTGTACAATTTTGCATTATTGCCAATTAGATAGACGGAGACGGAAAATACGGGTGTGGCGTCCTCTAACAATTTATTTAACATGTATATCATGTTTAGGTACCTATACTTATATAAAAAAAAAAATTTATTAAATATAATAAAATATTATTACAATATGGATGTAGATAATACACTATAATAGTTAACAATATAATAATAAATAGAAATACACAAATATAATATTTTGTATATTATTACGATGATGGAAATGCAAATGGTATTAGATGACTTTTTTAAATGTTTATGATAGACAAATGATAATCTTAATTTATATTTATTTATTAAATTTCTATACTTTATATTGCATTTCTGATAATATTTATATGCAAATAATATGTTGTGAATATATTTTTATAAATTATGGTGTACTTATCAATAACGACAATTAATATTTATTAAGATTTAATACAATTTAGTTTAAAATATTCGTTTACGACAGTAAACTTATTATTTACCTGTGTATTCCCTGGCATTTAGAACCATTATTTCTTCGTGATAAACACTGGAACTGTCCTAGACGATAACAATAATGTGGTGTTTATGACATAGTAACGTCATATGGCCTGACCCAAATGTCGTTTCTATCGGAATTTTTAAAATAGCAGGGAATATATCACAGGAACACTACCACTTTATATAAAGATACGTATTTCCATTCCATAGTATATGTAATAATATAGTTCTTGTCGTTTATAACGAAAATATCACGTTTAATGAAGTTTTTTTTTCCAATTTCAATATTATATATATTATAAAATTATAAAACAACATATTAATAATAGACCTCAATATTATTATTAATAATTATACTAAGTAATTAATTATTATTAATACTCCGCAAATTTTCTAAATTGTCTAAATTTGTATGGTACTTTCATTAAAATTGATGATTATTGATTTATAAAAAAAAAAATCAATTTGTTTTTGTTAATATAGATACACTTAAATATTAAAATACTTAATATAAATTATATTCAGGGTAAGTTTAGGAAAACCTCAGGGTAAGCATATGGTTCAATCATATATTGTAGGTATGACACATCCAGAGCCCCAAGCTTCACTGGTAGAAAGTTTCAAGTGGACAATTTCGGTGATCCGACTAATTTCCGGAGTAAAGGGAGTAAACTGTGAAAACCAACGGCCGAAAGAGCGGATGAGTAGCAAGAAAAGGACAATCTCATGCCCTGAAGATGAGAAATCACCTTCAAAGGCCGATCATCAGACATGGGCATGTAGAAGGCAACAAAGAACCTACTGCGTTAAAGATCTTTATGATATTCCTAACCAAGAAGCTATAATTAACTAATAATGATGTACAGTGAAAATGAAACGAAACTTACTGATCGTGAAATTCGGTTACTAAGATTCGATAAAATAGATCCAGGGCTACTCAGGTAGTCATCCAACGAAAACTCTTGTGGAAATACCAAAACATTAATATTTTAGAATCGGGACTTGGTATACGAAAACGATAACTAAAACGGGAAAGATGAAAGAAGTCAAAGAACAAATGAAGAATGCAAAACTAGATATATTCGGTGTAGGTGAAAGAAAATGAGTAGGAAATGGTGATTGCATATCTGACGAATTTAGAATTATTCGTAGTGGATGTGAGAGAAGAGGTAGAAACGGATTGGCAGTAATATTGTGAGGTAATATAATACTATAAAACAAAAAAAAAATATTTGGAAAACGAACAAGCTGACGTGCTCGTTTTGAAAAAGTTTTGTGTGACACAAGGCGTGAGTACACATGCTCAGTCTGCGCGTGCTCTAGTGTGGACGTGGCCTAAAACAGATTATTTCTATTGGCGATACGGACAGTAATATTTCTCTTCGATGCCATAATAAGCGGATACAAATCTTATTGCAAAATCAATCATAATATTACATATTATGTTATGTATAGTATTTATCGAGTATAATTTAGAGTATAATTTATGTACATACAACCGATTACTTCTATGTCGCTGATAACGATAACGGAAATTGCGTGGTCGTTATAGATAAATATATAATGTGTACAATCTCATTTCAACCGTTATTTTTTTTATTTATAACACTCTATTCTTATAATACAATTTAATCCGAAATTCTCATTACATATTATTATGTGAATATATGCATTTCATTAAAAGCTAAATTACTGTCGAAAACGGACACTTTTGGTAATCCCGTGAGTGTCCGTTGTAGACAGGTTATTATGAAGTTTTAAGTTAACATGGACAACATTAAACAGTATATTATTATTATTATTATTTTTTTTTTTTATATAAGTATCGAAAATAATGTTTTTTTGTAACTTTTACTAGCCTCGTCTTTGCGCAAAAAAGGTTGGTGTCAGAGCAATATGTAACGGTGTGTATATAGGAAGAACGTATACGTTTCATGAATGGGTAATGTGTCGGTTCGCGGGCGGGGCCGACGAGAACCGAAACTCGGGCAAATCGATCCCTTTACCGCGGTGACACACTAGAGGCCAGCGCACACGAAGTCCCTGGGCCGGATAATTTTCCACGGTCTACGGTATTTATCGTACGATCGCGGACTCGGCCGTTATAAACTCAAAATATGTTCCTATTGGTTCTGAACACATTACATAATTTCAAAAAATATAATGATAGATAAGTGTCGTTAAACCCGTGTGGCAAAATGTTTTACCATAAACATTATAATACTCCCAGTTGCGTATTTTCCATTTTTTTTTTTTCTAAAAGAAATGCCAATTTATAAAATTGTTGTATATTTTACACGAGTAAAAATCACCTAATTGACGAAAAACAGTCAAAATCATCTATAGTGACGACTGAGGGAAGAGTGGGGTTGGTGATCCTTCTTAAAAATAGTAAATAATACTTTTTCCAAAATATTTAATTTGCATTTTTAATATTTTCTACATTTTTACTTTAAATGAATTTACCAATATTATTAAGATAATTTAATTTTCTTATTTTTATAACATTTTTGTAAAATATTTCCAAAAAAACAATGATTGATATAATAATTATACTTTCAATATTATATATTATTCTTTTGTTCATATATTTTTCCAATTTTTCCAAAAGCAATATAAAAAAAAAGCCAACTAGTAGATTGATTGAAATCTAAAAAAAATACATTAGAAAATTAATAATATTTTAAGTTTATAAATTACAACTGATAATCAGGACAACGTACTTTGATAGAAATACTACAGACAAACGCACTATAGGATGATAAAAGTTGTAAAATATTACATTCAAATATTAATTTAAATTTAAAATGAAATGAAATTTTATTTTTTAATTAAACTTTAATTCATTAATCTAATTTAAATTTTGAAGTTAATTATCCATTAAATTTTTATTAAACTAATATACTAAACTATATACAACTAAACTTTAAAATTAATCTAAAAACAGTCACATTTCCTTTATTACTTTTTATTGTTGTGTAATCCTAATATTTTCGTCTGACATGCATATATGCTGGACGAAATTGTGAAACTTTGAAAAGTAGAATTTAAGTCAACCTATAAAGACAGCCTGGAAACTGGTTTCAAAATAATATTGTGATAGGTACTACAAAGAAATAATATCGCCTGTAAAATACGAGTATCGTAATAATACATTTTATGAGAATAATATATAGTATAAATATATACTATATATTATATAGTATGTAATATATATATATATATATATAATAATGTATAAATATTTCAATTATATTATAATTATTAGTTATTATTTATTAGTTATTAATGATTATAAATTTATGTATTATATAGCAGAAACAAATTATTGCCAAGTCTAAATTGTAATTAAATAGAAATTAACTAGCTAATTTTGTATTTATATAATTTGTTTTCATAGAAATCTGAAACATTGATTGATTTATTAATTGAATAATTCTATGCTAATGATCTACAATCAAATATATTTGTAAAAATTTAACAGTAGATTAACTCATTTATATTCTGTCCAGTATCCCTCAGTTGATGAATTTATAAATGGTATAAGACACGCTAGTAAAACTTGATTCAAATTAAAGTGGTTCAATATACAGTATTTGTGGATACTATATAATATAGCATAACGTCAATATATTAAAGTGAGAAATTAGAAGTACACAAATAAATTATAATTATGAAAAATTAATAATAATTTATGTGAATACATATATTATTAACATTTATATAAATTTATGTTATATATATCATTTTAATTCCATAATATGCTATATTTTTAACGCCCTAAAACGGAAATAAAGAAATGGGTATGAAAATATAATATATACTAGTCATATTTCATAATTGTAATTTATTTTGGGTAATCAGTGATGTTATCTATTTGAAACCACCTATATTACAATAGAAAAAATTGAATTGAATACTACATACTAATATACATGGTATATATATAACAGGACTATTTGATAGGTAATACCCAATAATTATACCAACAACTTATGTTGTATTCAATATATATATATATATATATATATGGATATTTTAAATTAGTTATTACACTCTGACGAAAAATAAATAATAGAATTGAATTAGAACTTTTGGTAATTAAAAATAAAAAAAAATGTGGTAAGTAGGAGGTGTTAGCACTTCACTCATCGGGTAGGATGCTGGTAGTGAATGTATTACATTTAATATCAATAATAGATTGTGGTTCAGAATGTAATCTAAGTACTTACATAACTCATAAGTACCTGCATAATTATTAATGTCAAAATAAAAAAAAGAAAGAATTTTATAGTCCTACCACTTATCGTGTATTATACGATTTAAGTAATACATAATAACCACGGAAGATTTATTTGTCATTTTCCCATATTTTATCATCCAAAAAATTCAATCCAAAAAATTACATTACCTGTGGAAAATACCTACCATGTAGATCCAAAAACGAATTTGCTTTGGAAAGAGATCTTCAGTCTAAAGAGAAGATCGCTAGAAAAGGTTTAGTGATGAAATTATTTCGATATTAATGTATAGTCGCGTACTTTTTACCAAAGACTAAAATTGTGTGCAGTACTACACACTTTTTGTAATACAAAATGCTAAGTGTGTAGTACGAAATTAAAAAGTGTGCAGTGGCTCTGTTCTCTTTATTATGGTATTCATTTTTCAATTAATAATTTTTTTTACTAAATTATTTTATTTAAATATGTTTAAAAAAAAAAATCCTAGATGTATTATCAGAAAAATCTAAAACATCAACAAGTGTCAAGTAACACGTTAACAGCTATTGCAAGCTATCCTATATTTCATAGATGATAAAGGTACTTTTATCATCAGAAAACGAAACCGGTCGCTTCGCTCGCTTATAAAACTTATATTTCAATTTACTGTTGCGTCTATCAATACAATATTGCCATTTTTCGTAATTCTATAAATAGCCTATTTATGTTTAAAATACGTAATAACTCAAAATAATTTTAAACACTTAACTAAGACAACCTATTTATTATGAATATAGGTTTTTGTAACGTAAATGAACACTTTTGATGAGCCGATTAAAACATAATCCCTATCCAATGAATAACTAAAACGATGCCACTGAAAGTGGAGGCTGATAAAATCCTAACGTGTGCGGTACGAAAAAATAAAGCCTCTGCTTTCTACGACATTTTAAAGATTATGAAATCGTGAATATTTTTCTCGCTTATCAATGTCAATCAATATTAATTATAGGATCCATTATATATGCGTTCGGTTTTTAACTGCGATGAGACGGCAATCCACAATGAACCGCCCAAGTCCGTTTACGACCGAAACGTGTAGTACCGCTGTCGCTATATAGTGTCGGTGTCGAAAAAATAACAATATCGAATCGGGTCCGCGCGGCGCAGGGGTTGTGGGGGGGGAGGGGGCTGTAAAATATTTTGCGCGGCGGCGCTCTTCCGTCGGTCGTTTGGCAAATGGTCGTACTGGGCGCTGTGAGCGCGTTGCGCCGGCCCCCCCACGGTCGAGCGGAGCGCATCGCGCGGCGGACCCCCTGCCGGCGCGCAGTCGGTCGCAGGTAACGTGTGCCGCCGAATCGTCGTCGGCCAGCCGGTTTCCGTCACGTCCCCGTTGCCCGTGGCCGTCGTTGGTCGTCGTCGTCGTCGTCGTCGTTGTTGTTGGCCATGGCGTCGCCGTACGAGGTGCCCCGCGATGCCAGAGGGCCCGCGCTTGCCGCGGCCGGCATCCGGCCGCGCGTGGACCCCGAAGCGCTCGGCGAGGTGGACCCGGAACACTATCCGCAGGCCAAGGACTCGACCAACCGGATACGGGGCAAGTCCGACCTGATCGAGCTGATATTCGGGTCGGTGGACCAGGAGCTGCTCACCGTCAAGACGTTCTACTTCTTCTTCTACTCGGCGTTCGGGTCCCTGTTCCCGCTGATGGGCGTCTACTTCAAGCAGATGGGCATGAACCCCAGCCAGTGCGGTCTGCTCATCGGGTCCCGGCCGTTCGTCGAGTTCCTGGCGGCCCCGTTCTGGGGCGGTCTGGCCGATAGGTAAACAACGCATGTTATTCGTATTTTCGGTCCGGTAAATCGATAAATACGGTTATCAGACGACAATTTCGTGTATTTTTTTGTGTCAGGACGGGTGTAAAATGTTTCAGATGGAGGGTTTTTTTTTCTGAAAAATTCGAATTTCGCCCCCACAAGCAGCTCACACGGCGTTTGAATAACGATAAACAAACGAAAAATTAGCAGTATTATGTACGGCACGCCGTGTGTACGGCCCCGCCGCCGGCGTCGCGTACTAGATGTAGTGGCTCCCGATCGATTTTTCACCCGCACCTCTACCCGCCGCCGACCGAACTCACGCGCGCCTACTTCGCCACCGCCGCCGCCGCCGCCGCACAATGGTCATCGCGTCGTCGTCAAAATTCGAGACTTACCCGACCCATTTCATTCCGCGACTATCCGCGAAAGACGTTTTCATTGCGTTCGACCCGACGTGATTTGTCGCCGTCCAACAAGTACCGCGCCTCACGCAACACTGAACGTGCCGCACGCGTAAAACTTGAAGTCAAATATTCGGGGGGACACCGAGGACGAGTTAGAATGTAATTTGAGGACCCATGACCCAAATACACTCATAATCCGGTTAAATTAATAATGATCAAATATTTGATACTAAAAATACCCTAGTCGTATTCCACATTTCAATACCTATTTGGTATAGGTTTGGGCATTATAATATGTAGTATAGGTATCATATTATAATTCAACTCGAAAAAACCTTCAATGATTCTAAAATAAATAACTTAATGAAGTGAAAAAATGATAATAATCTGATTTGGACATAACTCACATCGTATGCATTTTATCTTTTTTTTTTTTTTTAATCGGCTATATTCCTCCCCCGGAACCGTTCCTATAGGCATTACTTCGGCACAAGCTGTATATATATATATATTCAATCTAGTCAAATGCCAAAAATGCATATATCTATTTCTATCTCTAATTGAGTTCTCATCGAGTATCATGAATTACATAAGTATGTAAATGATAATAGTTTGAACAATAACCTAAATGATTCCGCAAAACAGTCACGTTAAAGAAAAAATAATAATCTAGTTCAATTAAAAATCCATGTTATATATTTCACTTCTAGTTGAATCCATAAAATAACTGAAAACTTAGTGCACACTTCAATATTTCGCGAGTCTATTAATCTAGCTGAGATCAAAAAAATAACCTAAATTACTCATGAAAATAACTTAGTTTTAACCCAATAATTAAAACTAATTAAAACCTACCTAAATATACCTACTTAATCTACTATAATAATATACTTAATACCTAACCCATATATTTATTATTTAACATCTAACTGAATCCAAAAAACACAACCATAGTTCAGTACCTATACGATATTGTATAATACGACAACTACATCTACCATAAGAATAACCTAGATGAGTTATTTAAAACTGTATGGGAATGACGTTGTCACTAATAAACCACACTTATATTTCCGTATTAAACCAAATTAGGTCAGTATTTTAAAAATATTTAAATATATATTATAAATAGATTATATACGAACACTTGCTGGTACCAACATTGAGATATCTATTTCATAAAAGTAAAGAACACCCAGTGACCGTATAACGGAATGAAAAACATTTATTAATATTGAAATGTAATATGTGCACGGTGATTATTATAATATAGAAATCCAAATCTAAATATATTGATTATATTTTTGAAAATGTATTTTATATTATTTAAACGAAATTGTTTCATTTATGTTCTTTCGGGAATTTTCAATCACATAAATGCTTTACTCGTACAAAAAAATAAATAACTTTCAACAACACCAAAGTACCAAAAACGATAGTTTAGTTTAAAATGTAGCTTTGTAAAAATACAATGTTGACATGACGTGTATGTCCAGCATTCAGTATTTATCAATATAATTAGCTGTTTGTTTACAAGTTTTATACAATTGGGTTAGCAAACACACTCGCACGATTTTTCGCATGGTTACTGTTTGCACGGTTACCAACACCGCGACCGGGTGCAAACACGCAATCGTTAAACTCTTATATCAGAAAATAATTATGTGTTCACGCAAGATCGATTATGTACTGTTTATACTTGTGCGGTGCCATACATGTATACCTAACGAGTTACAATATTATTAAATTTGTAATGACCATAAAATGTAGTTCATCTCCACCGATTTTTGATTTATATATTATTACAACAATAATGATTGTAAAATTTTTATCTGATCAATAAAAAAAAAAATTAATAGACACATGACATACTCATGTATACACTTTGTATAATTAAATATGCGCCTTTACTCGTGTTTTCAATTCATCTTTCTTTCTCTCATTATGTGGATAATGTAATTTTTACTTTAATTTAAAATAGATACATGACGTATTATTAAAAGAAAACTATAGAAAACTACCTATATTATTATTATAATTTTTTTTTTTGTTAACATATCAAACATAAATTATTAGATTAAGTTAAAATATAACACAGAGTATTATTTATAATATATATATATATATTAACATGAAATGTATATAAAATGTATTGTAACCATTAAGTACATTATGATAGAAGATGATTGATTTTAATTTTTAAATTTGATACGAAAAACATAACTGAGCTGTATTTCATTTTGACAAATATAAGAAAAAATACATTTTTAACTAGGGAAATATTAGATAAATTATAATAAATCTTTTAATATATTTTCTTCTAAAATTTAACAGCATATTAAAAATAGTTTTATAATTTTTAAATTAGTTTAATAGCTTATAAAAATAATACTATTTTAATAGTTTAAACTTAAACAATTATTATTTATTAAATTTAATCTCTACACAGCCAATAGTTTATTTCATGTCAAAATAAAATATAATAATAGACGTTGATCAGTTAATTGTTTTCCTATCGATTTTTATGAAAATACTTTATTTAAATAATATTATTTGGACTTTTTAAACATTTATTTTCAAGGATCATCTATATTCATGATGAAAATAAGTAGCTAAAGTAAAATAAATTAGACAGTTTTCTGATATTCTAATGTTAAAAGTAAATTATTGAACAATTTAACTATTTCAAGTTAAATGTTAAGCCAGATATAAGTTAACTTGAAAAGCCTAACCCGATAATTAAATGATTTATATATGGTATGTATATTATAATAATAGTTAATATTAGACAAGATGGATACCTAAAAATTTAATTGGTTAAAAAATTAATTTATAGTGTAATTTATTTAATAAATTAAGAAAATCGTAACTTAGCACCTAAAAATGATTTTAATTCAAAATTTAGTTCTTTTAAATTTACCTACTTTTAAGGCCAATAATCAATTAGTTATTAATAAATTACACACTTATTTTCTTAACTGGATATTTTTATAAGTTTACATTATTACATAATTAACTAGCAAATTTAAAAAGTGAGCAATAATAATTTAACTTTTTACTTACTATTAATTAATTACTTAATTGATGTATATCCTTGTTTATTATGGACTATAGTACCTATAATATAATATGTTTGAACATTATTATATCATATAATTAGTTATCTAGGTAAATTAATATAGATACGATAAACAAACAAACAAACTAATATGATTTTCTACAAAGTAATTATAATCAATAAATTTGATTATGAAATTATTTGAATAAAGTTATCGTTGAATAGGAATTCATATTGAATACATACATATCTATGTAAAATGTAGATATACATTTTAAACCTTAGATTTGAATATTTATATTGTTATATACATTAAGATTATATGACTTCAAATAAATATTTAATCTAAATATGATTAACTATATACTATTTTATCTATAAATTGAAATATAGGTAAATAGTTCCTCAGATTATTTACGTATTTTTGTGGTTCATTGAATTATGACTCAAAAACTTGCAATAACATGATTAAAATCATTTTTTTAGTACAAATATTATTATTATTATATTGAAAACCATTATAGTTAGATCGTTTTTTATATTCCAGATTCCTTTTTCTTTGGACATATTTTGTAATTTAATCTTTTATTAATATTATTGTAATATGAACTTTGTATTCAAAAAAGTATATATATATAATTTATTGTACAGTACATCTCCTTTTAAAGATAACACGAAATATTTTTGCCGAGTAATCTTGGATTCAAATGGATTTTATTTTTAACCATATTTCTACATACAATTAGATTTTTAAAATAGCAGTACATAATTCTGACATCAAATTTTGATAGGTTAATGGTTTTTGTAGTTATTTGAAATTTTGATAATATATAATATTTTGGAAAATTTATTATGAATATTTAATAATTCATTTAATTATACTTACAATTTGCCATCATAGGATTAGTATGATATATAATGAAATATATATAAATATATATATATACAATTTTAAATAAATATCCACTTTTTTAAACAGTATTAATCATTATTTATATTTTATACTCAATAAAATTTAAACAAAAATAAAATTGTTATATAATGAAATGATCCAAAAGTTCCGAAGGACTATTTTATATTGAGCAAAATATATTATATTAAATATAACTGATTGTACTAACAAATGTGTAATAAATTAAATATTGATCTTTTCTATTGTATATTCAAAGGCTAGATGGATCTTTTAAGTACCACCGTAATCCACATGTATTAATTTTATCGAATATAAAATTTTTGCTGCTTACGAGTAACATTTTTGATATAATTTGATTCTACCACAATGCAAATAAAATTAATCAATTACTAAATTTTTATTAGAAAATTTTTGTGTGTACTTAGTATGTTAAGAAAGACTACTCTGCGAGAGTGCTAAATTCTTGGTTTCTAAACGTATTTTGAACGATAATCTAAAAATATTATAAAACAAAATAAATATTGTCTATATTTGACCAAACCAACACAACCCAATCAAACCATCTAACCAAATCAACATTACTCCTGGTACCTAATTATGTAATACAAATATTATAAAACAAATAATATCAATCGCTCTAGAAACCAAATCAACAATCGTAGGTAACTATGTAAATTGTACAAATAACTACTGTCGTGAAATGAAAGTTTTATAAGATATATACGAATCGGGATAATAAAATATAATGTGGACATGGTAGGACATAGACCCCTGTGGCACGAGTACGTGTTATAGTGCATTTGAAACAAATTGTGTTTAAAATTATTTATGTATGTTATGTACCACACCTAATTATTACCAATATTTATTTCATGTATTTTATATTATAGTAAAAAACATATGGAATAGATGAAAAAAATAAACTTAAGATGATAATAAGTCCATGCACTGTTAATTCATTGAAGTTTTATGTAAGTTCTATGTCATAATGTATAGGGTAAATAATTAAAATTGCTATAAATAGCATAAAACTCAGAAAATATTTACAACAAAATGATTTTAACAATATAAAAGTTAAATACCTACAAATTCTGTGACTATTTAAAGGCATTAGATACATTTTCCCCTCGAAAATCAAACATGTATAGGTATTTTCATAAATACTGAAATAATGCATTTTATTGAAATTTTAAAAGATCATTTAAAAAAAAATGTCTACTGAGTTTTGACATATTGAAATCTAAAATGCATCATTTTAATACAAAAACAAACTGCAAAATTGCTATAGCCCAATATTTTGAACTTTAATCTTGTATTTACACTTGTACTACATATTTATTGATGAAAATTTTAAGACTAGTATAATTATTTACGGGGTTATATAAATACTGTAACTATTTGATTTAGTAAAAATCGTATTACCGTTTTTAAGTACATTTTCTGTGGTTTTTCTTTACGCGTTGAAAAATATGTTAGGAAAATCGAAAAATGACCATTCTAAAGTATCGACTAGACGCAATTTTCCACCGAAAAATCGTGAAGCGTGTAATTTGGAACACTCCTCCTTTATCGAGGAGTGATTTACATCTTTAATCGATATTTTGTCTACAGGTAAAGAAAAAAAAATTTCAAAAAAAAAAATTATAACATAAACATTGTATAACACTATAACCAATACCTTCGTCGCATCGCTAGGGATCTAAAAACGTTACTGATATGTTCTTAATTACGAGTAAAATGAACCTATAATAGACTATACTGTAATCACTGAGGATTTCAAATGCTAGGTATTTCTAAAACAAACATATCGGCTCAACCCAATTTACTGGTTTTCCATCACAGTATATTTTATTACAATTTATCTTCCTCGTGGAGATCTCGTGATTTACGATTAATTATTACTCAACGGTGTTTATTTTTTACGGTTAAAACATGCCATCCATATATTATAAACAATCATTGCAATTGGTTTTATATAGAATAAATTGTATGTAAATCAATAGTACTATTTAAACACATATTTGGTTTAAAGCATGCCGAACGTAATGTATTCAGTAATATATACTTTGAGAATAATATAGTGGAATGTGTTCAATTAAAGTCTTCCCATGTGACTTTTGCCGTATAAAATCAATACAAATTATATTAAAATGTGTAATTTTTGTCATTCTTTTCATCTACACGTCGATGTAAAATGTGAAGAATTTGTCGTATTAAATTATCACATACAATTTTATACTTGTAAAATATAGTTATTTAGGAAAAAGGTTCAGAAAGTTATTATTATTATCCTTTATAAGTACAGTAATTGGCAAAATTTACAATATTATTATATGATAAGCAGAATTTTTGAATAGGGAAAACAATAGAGGTGATAATAAGGCACCCTGGGGAACACCAGAAGTTGGAGAGAAAACAGTAGAAGACAATCCATGAACCAAGACAAATAGTGAACGATCAGTAAGGTAAGAACGTAACCAGGTTAGCAAGGGATCACCGATACCCAAGAGGTCAAGCGTTTTAATTAAGAGGGAGTAGTTGACTCGGTTGAAGGCTTTGGCGAAATCGGTGTAAATAGCGTCAACTTGGCTGTGAACACGAAAAGAGTCATATATGTAGGAAGTTAGGATGGCATTACAAGTAGTGGTGGAGCGACCCCGACGAAAACCATGTTGCTCATCAATTAAAATGTGATTGAGGGACGCACGTATAGAATTATGTACAATTAGTTCAAGTAGTTTGGATAAATGAGGCAGGATAGATATGGGGCGATAGTTAGAGACATTGTTTGGGTCGCCAGACTTAAGGATAGGAATTATAGTGCCAATTTTTAGTGGAGAAGGGAAAACACCAGATTCCAGAGATTTACTGAACAGGAAGAAGAGAGGCCAAGCGATAACATCCCTTAATTGGAACAGATAGTCACCTTGGATACCATCAGGTCCAATGGAATAATCGCCACGGATAGATGAAAGAGCACGACTAACGTCATCAATTGAAAAGTGGACCCGATTTGGGAGAGGGTGGTTAGGAATAGAGAAAGTAGATGGGGATGATAGTAGTGAGGGATTAGATTGTGAATAGGCCGAAGAAAAATATTTGGAGAAGAACTCAGCAGTATCCAAGAGGTTGGAACTGGGTGAACTCTCAAAGAAAACAGTAGCGGGAATAGAAGTAGAACTACGAGTTTTCCTAATAAAAGACCAAAACGAGCGAGGGTTGGAGGTTAGGGAAGATTCAGCACAAGAAATAAATTTGTGATAACATTGCTTTGATAAGAATTTATAACGGGCTCGAAGAGTTGAGAAGGCTCGATAGTCAGTTAAGGATAAGGATAACTTGTATTTTGCATGAGCTTTTTTTTGCTGTAGATTACGTTTTTTAACTCATTAGAGAACCAGCGTGGGAAAGTAGAGCTATAAATATGTACCTTAGGTACAAAAGAAGCAATGGACGAGAAAAATGGAAGTATGTTCTCAGTTAAATGAATTAAAAAAAGACTTAATTTGAGGGAGATCCGCTTTGGAAAAGTTAATGAAGGAAGAGGAAGACGGGGAAGAAGAGAAGTCAACGAGTTCAAAAGATATTATCAATAAATATTACTAATAGATTCAAGTAACATAATATATAATAATATGTATCACTTAAAAATCTAAATAGACATTAGTCATGCGTAAAAGTACGTATATTTTTTAATTTTACTGTAATTTATTTTATGGGCGAGAGGTATCTTGTACCATAAGTGTAGATTAAAAAAATCACGAATCATGACCAGTTGAAATAAAAACCATTTAAATGACAGACAAATAAAATATGTGTTTAAGTTATTTGTTATGTATTACCTATGTAATAAAAATGTCCTCATTTCCGAATTCAGGTTAAAAGACGAATTTAAATATAATTTCACCA
Source organism: Pemphigus obesinymphae (assembly GCA_025469235.1). Classification (NCBI taxonomy): domain Eukaryota; kingdom Metazoa; phylum Arthropoda; class Insecta; order Hemiptera; family Aphididae; genus Pemphigus; species Pemphigus obesinymphae. The sequence continues at coordinate 29,384 of JAIPRL010001323.1, forward strand.
ATTTTTTGTTAAAAATGTTTGTATAGTTATGACATTATGAATATATTAAATAATGATGGTAGTTTATTACATTTTGATTCTGTCGTTACGGATGTTCTTATTGGATAATTTATTTGTCGTTACAGTTAATGGTTATTCGTTATTATTCAATATTCGTTTTAATTGTAAAACAAGCACAATGGTGTACTACTCGTAAAGTTGTAAAGCATAGCGTGGCAAATATTATTATTTTAGATAATTAATTAACCACAACACTTAAAAAAAAAAAAAAAAAAAAATACTTTACATACTGATTGACATTAAATACCTATTGATATATATTATACGGATCCAGGGGTGATGGAAAAAATCACAAGGGTTGGCCAGTATAGATGGTCAACGATGGTTGGTTGGCAGCTTTACTATAATAATAGGTACCTAGTATTTGTTTTATAGTTGATTTTATGTTGCTAAAAAAGAAAAAAAAAAATCAATTTTTTTGGGGGGGGGGGCATAAGAGCCAACCTCCACGTGGTGTCCCCCGGATAATGCAAATAGGCTCTTATAAGTACATTGTAAATGTATATAAGTAAAGGCTAAATATTGTATTTCAACTTAAAGCTGTAGGTATATAGATATTCTGTAAAAAAAAATTACCGGAGACTACATATAGTTCATATATACTGTGGCTGCATATTAAATGCTGTCATATATTTTAACAAACTATTATATTACAGCCACGTTCACACTATGAAGTATAGTGCATGAGAGTAGCTGTCACGATAGTACTCTCCCAAAATCATTTAAATAGGGCGTGATAGGCACCATCATGACAAAATAGATCTATTTTGTCATGGGCACCATCACATTATTATGAAAATACGAGAGTCAAGGGCGTAGGTATAAATTTCCTATGGGAGGGGTTCAAAGTAGCAACCATGAGCCCCTAGAAAGAAAAATTTGAAAATAAATTACCCAATATAATATATTATGTACTGTGCAGGTTATTTTAATTATTTAATATAGTAAGCAGGGCCGTATCTAGGCACTGGCAAGAGGGCTTTTGCCAGGGGCGCAATAATACCAAAGGCGCAATTTTCAATGAGGGTCCGCCTCAATTTACTGATGATAATTTTAGGCGCGGTGCATCAGGAAAAACTGTGACAGAGTGAGCGTTTCCTTAATAATTTTGAACAGCAAAAAAAACAAAATAATTCTTTCAACTTTCCTCCAAAAAAAATACTTCAATTGAAGGGCTCCCCGCAACAACAGGGCAAGTCCATTTTTTTCGAAAATCAGTTTTTGATCGTTTTGAATGCGCCATATCATCACGGTAAATACTGTTCAAGAACAACGTATGTCCAATTGTTATTTACGGAGATGACGTGCGCCAATGGACTTACCTCTTTTAATGTTTTATGCATGGTCAAAAACAAGGCAAGTCCGAACTTGCCTTCTTTTTGCAGCTAATATATATATATAGGTCATACTGTAGTATTTTTTTATCATATATTTTCTGCTTGATAACAATATTCGTATTTTTTAATTCTTCACTATTGTTTTATTATTTAGTATCTAGTTAGAACTATAAAATTGTAACTGAAAATATTGTATTTTATGATAAAAAAATCATGCAAGTCCATACGAAAATAATAAACATGAACAGTATTATACTCTATGATGTACAAAGCATTATTCAATATTTAAATATTATTTATATGTAACGATATTAATATTTAATAAAAAAAAGGAGATATTTATGTTAAAGATGGTTTTTTTAATGATATTTTTTTAAGGTAATAAAAAAACAAATTGGGTGATTATAGGTCAGCAAGAGGGGGCGGGGAGGGGGTACTGTCTCACTAAGAAAAAAATTTTGGGTTGGCAATTATTTGGACAGTTCAATCAACAAATTTGTGAAAAGCCCTTGTTTTTCTTATTACTCTACCACAAATATTTCATAGGAATGACAGTGATTGAGGAGGGGGCGAAAATTCTATTCATTGCCAGGGGCGCTATTGGCTCTTGCTACGGCCCTGCAAGGAAAATAATTATACAAAGAAACTGCAATAAAATAATTTACTCTACATATTATAAATACGTGAGTTTTATTTATTAAAGGATAAAAATTTTTCAAAAATTAATTTTAGCTTTTGAAAGTAATTTTATAAACTTAAGAGGACGTAATACCCATACGTTATTCAGCCGTAAAACATGTTTTGCGCGGGACAAACCAATTCAAACAGTATTTATGATGGAATCATGAAATTCTTTGCAATACGTAAAGCAGAATTTTATCTATGTCGTAACGATTTTATTTTTTTTTATAACTTTATTCAGTAACTTTTAATATATAAATGGAAAAACGAAAAAAAATACGAATGTTAAGGAACGAATAAGTCTAATTGTATTTATGCTATCGAAAAAATAAAAACGAGACGACACAGATAAAA